>CAJNDV010019113.1:74768-93890 GCA_905221635.1 Symbiodinium sp. CCMP2456 | reverse complement strand
GGGTTTAGGGTTTAGGGGTTTCTTAAGTACGTCTTAAGAGGAATTTTACTCGCCCCCCCAACACAGCCACCCGGCTCATCCTCCGCTAGTTGTGTCCCCTCAGCTTCTCGAGCCGGGTGTTCAGTGGACCACCAACCCTAAACCCTAAACCCTAAACCCTAAACCCTAAACCCTAAACCCGAACCTGTCCCAACCATTGTGCAGGGGATGTCGCCTGCAGGCCAGGGCAATCCTCCTGCAGAGCTTCTAGGGTTGGGTTTAAAGGTTTAAAGGCTAAAGGTTTAATGTAGGGGCCTTACTAATTAGAATAGGGTTTTTGCGGGCTCCTTATTATATAGGTATTGTGGCATAGACCCCCCAAACCCCATTCGAATTATTGAGGCCCCTATATTATAGGGTTTAGGGGGCCAATTTGAGTCAGCAAGTGCTTCCGCAGAGAAGCCAGTCCCTATCTGGCTAGGGAAGCCTGATCGGCCTGATGCGTCAAGTGCGCCGGTGCACTGGTACTATAGGGGCCTGAATAAAGGGGCCAGAATAGGGTTTGGGAGCCCATGCCCACTATACCATAGCTATAATATGGAACTCCCAACAATAGTACTTTTTTTTTCGGATGGTGCCAAGTCCGGTAAGGACGTACCACGAGCTCGAATTCAGGGGTGAAACGAAACAGCGAGTGCCGAGCCTGTCGCCGTATTAGCAGTTCGCTCAAGCCACTCGAAGAAAGGGCCGCCCTGGCTGCGCGTAAGCGGAAAGTGCAAGCAGCAGAGGCGACCGAGCCGAGCAAGTCCAAAAGCGGCAGAAATCCAGGTAAGGGCCGCATTCAACCAAGTCTGGTGGTCCCGTTGCGCACGGAGGGCGCAAGACGGCGTGACCCAGAACGGGGAACAGGCCACAGGAGGAGCAGGGACGCGGACTAAGAGGCAGCCGCAAGCGGCTAAGTCAACCGAGCCAACAAAGAAATCCACCTTCCGCCACTCCGGAACCGGGCATTGACGGTCACCCAGGAAGTCCTTAGGGTGGAGACCGCCGACAATAAGGCCAAACCGCAGACCTTGGCCGCCAGCATAAGGCAGGGGAACGAGCCGGGGATCGAAGCAAAGGATGTCATCAACCTCCACACCTTCTTCTGCCCGTCTGCAACCAGCAGACGCTGAATCGCAGAGGAGCTCAACCTGCCAGCAGGCCAAGACATCAACCGCCCAGTCACGCATCTGTCCCTCAGGCAGGCCCTGAATCCACAGGCGCAGGGTGTCAGCCAACAGGTCAAACGGCTCGATGACCGAGGACACAGCCTCGAAAATCTCAGAATCGGACGCGAAGGTACCCTGACGCAACAGAGCCATAAGCGCCAGACTATGGTCAGGATCGGGTGGGGACAGATAGGAAGGTTTAGGCCCGGTGTCCAACCGGCCTGAGTCGGTCCATCAGGCTGCTCCAGGGGAGGCAGCAGTCCATCCACCTTCTGTTCAATCGCCTGACAGCATACCGCGGACCCTTGAAGATGGCTGACAAGTCGACGGTTTTTGGCGTAGGTCGAGCCACAGGCCCGGCACCGGAGCCCAATCCCATGCCTGCGGGCTCGTGCCTTGTACTTATGAGTACGAGCAGCGTGAGCCGCCCAGGACTGGAAGTCCGCGAAGGCAAGCCGACATGGGACGCACGCGTGTGTGGCCCTTGTGATCTCCGGCGGAGGAGCCTCTCGGGGCTCCCAACACTGTCTGACGCAGCTCTGCATGGAGGCAGCGGCAATGTGGCGGCCGAGGTGCCACTGCAAAGCCCGCCTGATCAGGCCTTTCCATCGACCAGGGCGGTGTATCATCATGTCTCTCCATCCAGGCCAGTCGGTGGCAAAGTCTCCCAGTTCCACGGTATTTCGGATGGCCTCGTACAGCCATCTGCATGCGGAGTGAAAAGCCTCCAGGGCGCGCGGTGCGTTCTGTAGGGCCGCCCAGGCGGCGTCAGGACCGCCGCGAACCAATTGTCCGAGAAATCTGACCCGCTCTCCCTGCGGCAGATCCAAAGGAGCAGGAACTCCCAGTCGAGCGAGTATGCGCTCCCGGCTGATGCGCTGATCTGCCTCCCGAGGAACCCGCAACATGCGGCGAAAAAGCGCATATAAGCCCTTCTCGTACAGGTTCCAGCTGGATGCGCACATGGTCGGCCAGGAGCCCCCCCCTGTGAGAACAATTGACAAGACATGTGAGCGGAACAAAGCTACCCGCTTAGATAGGGCTATCTGCCTGGCACAGAAGCCTACACTGGCCCTCCTTGAAGGCCCCCCTAGCCAGGCCCATCTTAACCCGAACTTCCGGCAGGAGAGATCCGGAGAAGGAAATGGTAGATCCGAGGTGCTTATACTGCGCAACAGCGTCGAGCCTCGTAGAACCCGTGTTTTCGCGAAGAACCCAAAGCTTGCCACCGTTCCTGGTGAAGACAAGATCTCTGACAGCCTTGGCGCCCACACCGACAGGACAGAGCATGGCCGCTGTTTTCCTAGGCCCCATGTTGGCCGACAGGCCGTGGCAAGAGAGGCCATCCAACGTGGCTCCCGCAGTGCGGGAGACCAGCTGCGGGAGCGTCTCCGCGCTCTCAGACACAATGCACGTGGCAAGGTCGTCTGCGTAAGCAATGTCTAAAAGACTAGCCTTCGCCTGACCTGCACCTGCCTCCACCATGACCAACTCACGGGAACCTGTCCACGAAACCACCGGGCAGCAACTGATGGGCACCGCCGTCTTGCGCCTCTCCAGTGCTCGACTAAACAAGAGCGTAAAGACGGAGTCCGCCAGGCATCCGCCTGGTCGAGAGCCACGGGCCGTCATCACCACTTGCTGGTCTCCACTCAAAGTAAACCAGGTGAAGCTGTGCAGCTCCCGCACCAGGCTGCGGAGCAGTTCTGAGCAATGCCCTTCGCGGAGGACGGGATCCTCCGAGGCATACGCAGCAAGGGCTTGGAGGTCTTCGGCTGCCAGCCCCAACGACTGAACAACATCCAGAAAAGGGCGAGGTGTAAGACCAGGCCCCGTAATTGCCTCCCGGACGATGGCATAGTATGCCGAGATCAAGTCAGTGAACAAGATGGCGGCAGAGCGCCCGCGAAAGCGGGCCTGTGCAAGGAACGTTCGGCTGCAGAATGAACCAAAGACGAAGGAAGAGCCCTTGCGCCCACCCAGCTGGAGCGCGTTCGCCTGCCTGTCTATTTCAGTTGAGACAAGCTGCCGAGGGACTTATGGAGCACCTTGTCAAGTACAGACTGGGCCAGGATACCTCTCTGAGAACTGCACTCCAACTTGTCAGTGGCCGATGCCTTATCTATGTGGAAGAGCACCCCCCCTTTAAGTCCTATGGGTTCCGACCGGTATATGAAGGTCTTTAACACGATCGGCCACAGGAGAGTGGCCATGTCGAAGGAGAACCGCCGACATAAGGAGGCAGGAATCCCGTCCGGACCGGGGGCCTTGCGGGGTTGCACCTGCCTGAAAGCACAAAGCAGGGTGCAGAAGTCAGGCACCTCAATAACGAGCAATTCCTCAGCAACTGGCGTATCAGACTGCCACGCCAGACATTGAGCCGCCAACTCGGAAGGGGGGAGAACTCGCCCCCCCTCCATATCCGCGAAATGCTCACGCCACCTGCCAATGACCTCTTCATGAGTCTGGCAGAGCTCACCATTCTTCTGCCGCACCTGTGGCAAAGGAGCCGGACCAGAGCGCCTGAAGCGCTTAGGCCGGATCAGGCGTTTGACGGCAGCATGCACCTCGGAGGGGCCTGCCTGCTCAACCGAGTCAGCTAAGGCGTGCACAAAACATCGCTTGTCAGCTCTGCAACGTTTCTTGAGGTCCCTGCCAATAAGGCTGATCCGCTCAGCAAGAAACCCAATGGCCGCGCGCAGGTGACGGAGCCACTTGCCTCGAAAGAGGCGCTCAAAGCTATCCGCGCCAATTGGCCAGGCAAGAAAAGCACAGCGCAAGACCTTCGAGCCTGCGCCTCAAGTCCTTACGAAGCCGCGCCAAAAGCTGATGAACATGCCCAGTCTCCTCCGAAAGAAAGGGCTTGCGCATCCGGCGAGGCCGCCATGGGAATGCCTTAAGCAATTCATCGTGAAGGTAAGTGACAACTTGAGCGGCATGGTCATTGACATTGACGCCCCAAGGGACCAAAGGGGCCCCACGCAATATGCCGCACACAGCCTGCTGGCTGTCCTCGAGTAAAAGAGCCTCACCATCAATGCGTCCCGTCCGCGAATGCCGGGGGCTCCGTGTAGATACTTTCCGTACCCAAACAAGGGAGGCGATATGGTCCATGATCGCATGACCCGAAGTTATCTCCGGGGCTGTCCATGCAATCGCCTCACTTTGTCGCCAGCTGAGTGGCAGCGCGACAAAATCAGATCTATGGAGTTCCTGCGTTTGCCGTTGCAGCAGGGTGCCGCTAGAGCCCCGCATTGAGGCAGCAAAGGTGGCCGGAACCCAGCATCCGACCAGACGCAGGAGCTCATGAAATGCAGCTCCAGACAGATCCTCAATGTCTGCGTCATGTCCGCCGACGCCGGGGCTCTCAACAGAACCAATTCGGCAGTTAGCGTCAAGGAGCAGAAGCCAATCATCATTGGTGCCGATGCGATTACATATCTTGACAGTTTCGGCCCACCAATGCTCCCTAGCTGCAGCTGTCTGTGCCCTGTGGGGACCGTGCCCAGCCAGGACATACATGGTCTCGCCTCCAAAGGCGACTCTGAGAATCAACCTAGTGGGGCAGGCGTGCAGCACCACTGCAGTGTGCACAGGCCAGGCGCCGCCATGCGCGATCCAAACCTCTATCCCATGACTGCGACGCTCGGTGGCCCCTGAACAGTACCGAACAAAGTCAGAGCGCCGACAAGTTCCCTTAGGCGTCCTGGCTTCCTGGACGCCAGCAAGATACACTCCTTGTGCCTTCAAGGTGGTTGCAAGCAACTCCACACGTCCTACTGCCCCGTATAACCCGGAGCCCTGCGCCTCAACATCCCCTTCGGGCGCGAGAAGGGAGAGGGCATTAAAGGAAGCAAATGTGAATTCGGCGCACCGAATGTTACTCGCAGCTCCGGAGGGAGAGCCGCACGGCACGAAAGGGGCAATAACCCGATGGGGGTCGAGGCAGCTTCTGGGCTGAGTGAGCCCCCACGAAACAACATCCTGAGAGAGGGGGGGCATGCACTGCGCTCGGCTGCGAGACAAGCAAACGTGCGGGAGCCACCTGAAAGCAGCTCCATCCTTGGCAAACCAGGGAGCAAGCGGAAGTCGCAAGGGACCAGCAGCCTCTCGCTGTCCAGAGCCAAGGGCCGCAAGACCATCAGCCAATTCATTGGCAGGGTCCGCGCAGTGTCCAGGCACATGCTGGTATGTTGGCTGCTCAGACCTCAAGGTACGCAGCGCCATGTGCGCACATGAGACGGCCAGACCCAATACGTGCTCCTTGACCTGCGCCTGACCTTCTGCTCCCTGGAGTGCAGCAACATTATCCGCACGGAAGACGACTCCATGCCGTGAAGGCAGCCGCAAAGCCAGCACGGCAGCCCAAAAGAGCCCTGCGAGCTCAGCCAAATAGGGGTCATTGGCCCCAAAGGAGTCCCCGACAGCGCGCGAAATAGGGTCGATGGCCCCATAGCAGCAGCCCAGGAAGGCTCCTGGCAGCACCAGGTCGGCCTGAGATACCGCGCTAACAACTACAGCCCACCCTGCCGCTCCAGAGTCAGGGAAGAAGGAGCCGTCAGTAGTGAGAACCAGTAGCTCGTCCGGCCGAAGGCTGCGACCAAAGAAATCCAATGCAGAAAACGAGACGGGTCCGGGGCATCGCCAGGAGGGAAGTGGAGAGAATCAAACCCCTCCCTTCTGACTAAGTCCTCGAGCATCGCATCTGAGCACGGGATGCAGCACTGCCCGCTATCCAGTGAAAAGAATGACGGCTCCGGTCGAACAACCCGGATAGAGTCAGCAGGTAGAGCCGCCTCCAAGCGCAACACCCTGGGGCGGCGCGCAACTGGACCCACTTGGGCAAAGTGCTCGTAAAGAGTTTCCACAACCGCCGCAGCCTCGAGGAAAAAGGTGCTGGGAAAGTCACAGCCAGCGACCTGAGCTGGCAGCACGGCAAGGTGTGGGTATCGGCCTTGGCAGAACATCGGTATTGGCCTGCGGCCTCTTTACCGGGGCTACCGACCTGGGGAGGAAAGGGGTGGGTGCTGGGGGCCGACCCAGGTCAGCAGCCTCTGCTGCAGCAGGCTCTCGGCCTACTGCGGTGAGTGGTCTAAGATGCACAGAGGTGCCAAAGGTAACCCCGTGCGAGGCGCCTATGACAAGGCAGAGCAGCCAATGCCGCATCAGAAAAGAGCCATGCGAGGGGAGCACACCTCCACACATCAACAGGCGGTTCTTTTTTGAAGAAAAAAGCGTGGGGCGCCATGCAACAGACCAAAAGACCCCTTGCTCGAAACGCCTCCAAGTGATGGCTGCACTCACATAAACAAAGGCCCCAAGGGCAACAAGAAGGTTGCGTGAGGAGGGCGTAGGGCTCCTAGACCTATCCTTATGCCTATCCGGGCCTGTATCTGCATCAACAGGGGAACGATCTGCAAGGGAGGATGTCCCCGAACCAGAGGGGGAGCTCTCACCAGCAAGCTCATCGTCCTCATCCCCTCCGTCAAACCCAGCCTCGTCGTCCTCGTCAGCAGAGTGGTCCAGGCCACTCTCCACGAACTCAACAACAAGGACCTGTCCATTGACAACATCAATTAAAGTCCCCAGCGCTATCCCTACCATGACGCCCTCCAGACACAGCAACCTCAAGGCCATCGGGGCATCCAACGGAGAAGCGGTCCTTAAGACTGCGAAGGCGAACACGGCCCGAGGTGTGCAACGTCCACTCAATCCCACGAAAAAGGGGGCGCAGGTCGAAGACGACACAAGGCTGGGTATTGTCTCGCTGTGTGGGTCGGCTGGGTAACTGGGTGGCAACAAGGACAGCACAGCTGTTGACACCCAAATCGCTATGATCAGCAATGCGCGGAGAGGCCGCATGAAAGCTGAGAGCATGTGGCTCACATTCAAGGTACGCCGCAACCTCATGCCTAAGCTGCCGGCCTGCCTCCTGCTCGGCCGGAAAGTGAAATGCTTCCACATCAGCCAGAACCCAGAAGCGAGGGGCCGGAGAGCCAGGAACATAAGCCGACGCGTCCCAGTCGGTGGGATCCAAAAGCATGTATGGCAAAGTGCCCCCGACCACATAAGGGGAACCATAGCGCACAACTGCGAAATAGCCTCCTAAGGAAAGCTGAACGACTTGTCCGGGCTCCAGGGCACGCGGTCCTCATCCACGTACACATCAACCTGGGCTCCGCTTCCTACTCCTGCAACGACCAAAAGGTCCTCTCGCCTCATGGCTTCGGATACCGCAACCGCAAAAATACGGCCGTCAAAAAGACGACAGTCGCACACAACTACGGGCAGATCAATGACCCATGGCGGGACTGCAATGACAAAGGCAAAAGCCTGATGAGGCTGGATCTGAGCAGGCACCAGCTCCGGGAAGATCAAGGAAGCCGGAGCCTGACGTAAGGCCTGCACCTGGCCTAGAGCTGTATCCGTATCCAGCGGGAGCGCAAGCAGGGCCGTGACAAGCTCAGGGCAGTAGTTGACCTTCAGCACAATAAAAAGACATTCCGTCGGGGGCGGCTCAGGAGCCCCAATATCGCGGAGGATGGGAACCTGAAAGAAAGGACCCTCTGAGTGTGCGGGCCGACGCCCTTCCATGTCATTGCTCAGGATCCCCTCTATTCTAGCTCTGCCTTCATCACCCGAGAGTCTGAGGGCTTCGGCCAGGCGGGGCTGGTCAGGGCCTTTGCATTCGATGCTGCGAGGAGCGGCATCGCTTAACTTATGACAGCCGAGAAAAGCCGGGATAGAGAACATCTCGCGAATCATAGCAAAGGACATCTCGACCTCGGCCGCAAAAAGAAGCATGCCCGCATCGAAGTTCTCAGGGATTAACCCTTTGGGAAAGAGCGGCAAGCTCGCCACATCACAGTCCGGGCTATTAGCGCCTCCGCCCTCGTCAACAGATGCCAGGGAAGCAGCGCCGGAGGCGGGCTCGTCCATGTCCATAGAGACATCGCTGGGCCCCTCAAACGGAGCATCCGGCCCATCCGGACCTGAAGGAGGCTCATCGTCATCGTCGTCCGGGCGGTCATCACCTCCTGGGTGTGGAGCAGCACCAAGTCCCGGAACAGAGCGTGCCGTAAAGCGCAAGATGCAGCATCCATCCACGAAGATCTCATCACCCAAGCAGAGGCCACCCTCGACATCCAGAACGTAGCCAACAGGCACACTAACACCGGCCAAGGCCAAGAGACTGGGAAGATGAACTGACCGCGAGTGAGAGTGCCACGGGAAGGGGCGAACTCCTAGAGCACGAAGGTCACAGAGAACAAAAACATCTCGACGCCGGCTGGTGGGGTCAGCTCTGCTATCAGGTTTGGGCAGGGCCACCGTGTGTACGAGGGCACTGCAAGCATTGCCCTGCAAGTCCAAGTCAGTTATACCCCTATGAACAAAAGAAGTGCTCTGGTCGGCCTCAAGGTCAGTCAATTGACATATCGCCTGTTGTACCGAGCACCCAAGGAAGTGATGGCGACGCAGGGGGTACCGCTTATCGGCGAAGCAAAGACAAAAGGCAGGCGTGACCAAGTTGCGAGGTATCTGATGTAGGGGCCCCCAAACCGCCGACACCACAAACATCTCGCTCATAGATAGGGTCGCAAGAGGGGGAACATCCCTCCTTAGAACCGTAATGGCCTGCCCAGGATGCAGCTGGATCCGCTCATCGGGGGCACAAGGGCGCTGGCTGTGCCCGATAAAGGCATGAAAATCCTCCACATCAGCTCGGATCTGGGGCAAGATGAAAGCCTGCAGCGCCGAGAAGGCAATGCCGTTGGGCAAAATCGTGGCGTAATAGTGCCCTCCGACCCTCGTGAGGTCCATCATGACTGCCACATGCCCCGTATCTCCCATATCGGCAATGCAACCGGGATACACAAGCACACTGGCGTACGCCGTGTGGCGCTGGGGAGTAACAGCAACCGCTGAATTGAAGACACCACCATAAAGAGCTTGGCCAAGCCCGAGCACGCCGTGCAGGAGTCCATCGGTCCCTGCCGAGCGATCGGCGCGCATGGCCCAATGCGTATCCTGGAAGTAAGCCGCATGCACAATGACACCCAACCAGTCCGGGGAGGCATCATGGGCCGCTACCCCTTCAGGGAGGGGGAGCCTAAGGAACTCGGGTGCCCAAACATCAGCATCATTATGACCCGAGTTGCTGAAAGGAGGCGGCCATAAGAGTCCTTCCGCTCCTCGACTTTGAAATGGCTCGTCCTCGAAAGCCCCTTCTCCCGATGAGGCAGGGTATTCTGCAAGCAATTCGAAGCTGGTGGCGCCCGCGGTAGATGGCCCCGACCCTAGGAGCCGAAGAGGGTCAGGGACAACAGTCTCACCAGCGCTTGGGGCTCGTGGCTCTTCAGCGCCTTCCTCGGCACCACCAGTTCCAATGGCCGCGAGGGCCGGCCCCACTGAAACCCCTAGCATACACCAGAATCCCGGGGGCACAAAAAGTTCATGTCGGACAGCCACGGTCGGCTGACAGAGCAGGAAGTAGAAGCAAGAGCCCAATAACTGAGAGAGCCGGCTATGCCTACACCTGCTTTTAGTCTGGTCGCAGTTGGTGCGACGCCGACGTCCGCCATGCCACGGGAGGACACCTGCAGAGGTCGCCACAGGTCCGAGTCCAAGCAAAACACAACGATCAACCAACTGAAGGGGCGACCTGCGTGCCTGGCGCATAGAGACCTTGCGGCGACGCAATCCTACCAAGAGGACATCAAGACAGGGAAAGACCGGGAGAAGAAGCGCACAGCACAACCAAGCCTGAGCTTGCATCTCAATCCAAACCCCAACACTCCCAGGGTCTAATCCTGCAACAATTCGAACGCAGATGGCACAGCTGCAGAAAAGGCCCAAAGCGTAAGCAGGGGCCCTCCGGTCATCCCTAGCCGGGCCACTCCGAACCCACCGTAGAGCCTGGAAGCCTCGGCCTACAGCAGTCTGCTCGACGCAATAGGCAATCATAGTCCATGCCACACCGAGGCCGACAAGGGGCGTGCCGGGAGTCGGCATGCAAGACCAAAAGAATAGCCCAACAGACCACCACAGGGCAAACACGAAGAAAACACGCACCCAGGGCATCCGCGTGTCCGCGGTGGCAAAGGCCAGCCTACACTGATGAACTAGCATCCAGAAATCAGAGCAGGGGCCGGGACGGGAAATCTCACAAGAGAGAACGTCCGTCAAAGAGGTCAACCCAGAAGGGAGACGATTATACAGTACAGATGAATCGGCATGTGGCCGGGAAGGGAGAAGGGGGCAGCCAAATTCCACGGCGCCTTGCCCTTCAACAACAGGCCCGCCGTTGCGCAACAGGGCGACTGCAGAAGAGGGGGTCAAGTCAACTACACTATCGACAACACAATTCTGTACAAAAAGAAGGAGGCGGCGTACGCGGCAACAGCTGTCGCCCTGAAAGGAAGGACCACCGATTCGATCCCCGCCATCAGGTCCGCAATCACAGACGAGTCTGTGAGTGCCGCCGTCAGGGTGAGGAGAAGGGGTTTCCTGCCAACCAGAGCAGACAAGTGTACACCGCTCAGTAGCTGAGCTCACTCGACGTCGCCTTCCGCCAGATCCAGCTCCTCCTCGAAGTCGTCGTCCTGGATGGTCAAGGTACGTACCAATCCCACCGGCTGGCCCGTATCTCCCGGATCCAAGGCCGTTGGTGCATCCTCCTGCGCCTCGTCTAGCGACCCAATGGCAGACTCCACCTGCTGAGTCAGATGCGCCCTTTTTGCATCCAACTTGTCCGCAAAAGAACGAGTAGCCGGGGAGGAAACATGTGGGATATCCAAGGGCAGCTGTTTGACAGACTTGCGCACCTCCAGGGGCTTTACCCTTGGCTTGGGATATTCGCCTAGGGCCTGGGCCAGGCCAACAGCCAGATCTTGATCTGCAGCCGATGCTGTGAGGACCGTTGGGTGGCTGGGAGAGGCAAGGTACGGGTCCGGAGGGAGTTCCGCAGGCCTCGGCGTCGCCTGAGATCCACCCTTGTCCAGCGTAGGAGCAGGTGGAGTGAGTGCCTGCGCAAGCACCGTCCTCCTTGGCGGAGTGACCGGGACTTCCCTGTGAGGCCGTGCAGGCCCTGGCGATTCCACCGCACCAAAGGCCCTTCGTAGCACCGCCGAGTCCGTCTCTCGCTGCTCCACATGCCAAGACTGGATCAGGGAATCCCATTCCGCTGCAGGGTGGTCGGCGTCGACCTCCATCTCTTGCCTCTGTCCAAGCGCCACAGCCCGGAGCCTCGCTCGAGCTTCCTCTTGCACCTGAACCGCAGCTTCGAGCTCTTCGCCAAGCTTGTCCATGCTTCTCTGGTGCCTGGTACACTCCTTGATATAGTTGTTCTTCAAATCTTCCAGGTATTTGGTCCAGAGCGACTGCTTGTGCTGCTTTGTGCCCGCCAAGGAACGGACCCGCTGCTCCGCCTTCCTCGTGAGATTGATGACCTCCTGCACATCGTTCACGAGATGCGCACCCGGGTCCTGGGTGCTCGCGTCGGCACGCTGCCCAGCAGTCTTGCCGTTTCCCTTGGCTGGCTGCACCTTCATCGCTTGCTCTCTGCTCTTGGCATCGTATGCAGGGAAGGCGTAGGACTCGTCCGTGCGGCTCTCGGCCGTGCGTCGGGACGGGCTCCAGGCCCCATCCCAGAGCCGCCACGAGTAGTACCCATCCTGTGAGTACGTCTGCGATGATTGAGGTCCCCATGGCTTACGTCGGCCTGCCTTGCCCATACGCAACACTGTAGTCCTCAAGGAAGGGCAAGACGAGTGATGGTGTAGGAGCAGCTGCTGCTGTCTGAGTGACAGCCTTTGTCCCGATCGCAGAGCAGCACGGGCCTGCGATCTTCGCCGACGCAGCCGACGATGCCAGGGAGGCGAGTATTCAATCGCTATGGCGGTAGTCGCACGTGCTACGTGCTGGGGGCAGATGTTCCGGCGCTGTTGCCGGCGATTCGAGCCCCTCAACAATAGTACTGGTAATTATGTAGGCCCCTACATGACATTAACCCCATCCGTCCATTTGATCCAACATCCGCCCAGATACTGTAACTAGGGCTTTTCGGGTTTGGGTGTTTCCTTTGGGCTACGGGTGGAAGACCTTGGACTCTCTTCTTGACTAGCCGGGCCCGGGAAAGTTCAAATCTTCCCAAGATAGACCAACTATGTAAAGTCAAAAAGCTTAGAGTGCTCCCTTTGGCTATCTAGGTCGAATATCAACACCTTCAAGTTTCTAAATCACAAACTCCTCAACTGCCCAAGCTGCACACGGCGGAGTGCTTCGACCAATTCCGAAGTCTCGAGTCCATGGCATTGACCCTCTAAGCCTAAGACAACTCGAAACTACTTGTAGTTCGGTTTAGCTTTTACGGCTTTAGGTCTAGGGTTTGGGTTTTGGGTTTCGCGCTTAGGGTCTACTTGTAACCACCATCCTGAACAGTTCCAAAATCCCGATGAAAAAGGGACTAGAACAGTTGGATCCGGGGTATACTCTATATAAGAAACACCTGTTTGGGAAGCCTAGGGACATGCTATTCAGGATCCTATAATAAAGCCTTATCGAACCATATCGAATGCTTATCATCAAATCCGTATCAACCTCTAAACCAAGCGCCTGAAAACCCTAAAAACCGTTACACAAAAATACGCCTTAAACCCTAAACTAACTCCTAAACCCTAGACAACCCTAAAAAGCCCTAAACCCTAAACCCTTCTGAACCCTGAAGACAAAATCATACACGCAATGCCTCAGGGTCGAAGCGCATGCCTGCAGACCCCAGGCCCTTTAAGGGTTCCGTCAGGGTCTTGTTTCACGGTTCCTTTAAGGGCTCCTTTAAGGGTTTAGGGTTTAGGGCTCCTTTAAGGATCCTTTTGAGGGTTCCTTTAAGGGCTGTCTTCAGGGTTCCTTGAAGGATTCGCTTAAGGGTTGCTTTGAGGATTCGCTTAAGGCCTCCTTTAAGGATTCGCTTAAGGGTTCCTTTCAGGATTCGCTTAAGGGTTCCTTTAAGGGCTCCTTTCAGGGTTGCTTTAAAGAGAAGGGGTCTATAAGGTCGTAGTGCTTCATACCACCAGGTTTAGCAAGATGCTCTATACTTCACTGGACCACCTCTTCCGAGACTCCTTGATTAATAAACCCCCGTCGTCTACGGGCCACAACATTACGGCTATAAACTACTTACGGTTTTCCTCATTATGGATTGTTTGGGGTCAGGGTAAGATTCACTTGCAGGGTTGGTTATGGATTGTTTGGGGTCAGGGTAGGATTCACTTGCAGGGGTGGTTCCTTTTGGCTAAGACATTAAAAGGGAGTCATAGCTGTCATATCCTGCTGTGTTGCAGCCTAAACCCTAAGCCCCAAACCCTAAACCCGAAGCCCTAAACCCTAAACCCTACAACCTAAATTATGGGCTACAGATGGGGTTCTTGAATCTTCAGCCTCAAGCCCCAACAAATAGGGTATAGGGTTTAGGGTTTAGGGATGGGGTTTCCTTGGCCTAGACCCTTAAAGAGCGCAGAGTACAGGGACTACTTGGAGAATCATGGGGCTTAGTAGCTGCAGTTCTAAGTGGGAGTTTCCGAAAAGAAGGGGTACCTTATTTTGGGGTCTTTGTAACCAGGATCCTACTATTTGTAAGGGCCCCTATTTTCGGAACTCCCCGACCCTAAACCCTAAACCCTAAACCCTAAATCCCGAGTGGTCTACGTACACTCCTAAAGGATGCCCCGGACCTGCCTGCAGGCCCAAGCACATGCGATGTGACCTTGGCTGGCCCTGAACCCTTACTAAACCCTAAACCCTAAGCCCTAAACCCTAAACCCTAAACCCTAAGCCTTAAACCCTAAACCCGAAGCCCTAGATCCCAAACCCTAAAACCCTAAACCCCATACCCTAAAACCCTAGACACTAAACCCTAAAGCCCTAAACCCTAACACCCTAAACCCTTGTGGGTTTCAGGATTCTCGAGGATTCTCGAGTCAAAAGGGCCTCAGAGCTTCAAGCATCTTACCTGAATAAGAGCGTGTGCCCCGAACTGCTCTGGGGCCTTAATCATGAGAGCAAGGTTTTGGGTGATATCATTTGTTCTAAATCTATTTAGGGTTTAGGGCTCGGGGTTTAGGCTCCTTCTGACAAGCAAAAACGATGGAAAGCCAGTCATCAGGCTGGACGACATGGATCCCCATGTTCACAGCCAAAACATACACATTGGGCACTGCCCCCAAACGCGCAACAGTCTGAAATAGGGCTACTGTTAAGCTGAGTGGGGGCAGTACCCAACCTGACCACACCCCTGTTACGGCCAAACTCAGAGATTCATGGGATATTAGTAACTACAGATATAAGTACCTGAACTGGGGTGGGGTGTAATTAATTATAGGTGTAGTTGCCTCATCTATAGCCCTAGTTACTAAATCCCATAAACCTTAAAGTAGAATCTAAACCCTGAACCCTAAAAGGGAGCCCTATTAATAATTATCAACCCGAAACCCTTAAGGGAAGCCTATTATAGAACCCTATAGTGCCCTGTAAAACGGAGCCTATACTAAGCCCCATGAACCTTTAAGAAGTATACAGTCTCCAAATCTCCTAAGGAGCCCTCCATACACCCACCGAAATCGCGGGCCAGCAGATAAAACCTACTGAGCTGAAAAGCCCCCCGAAAGCCGCGTAGACCGTAGTTAGGGTTCAGGGTTTAGGGTTTAGGGTTTAGGGTTTAGAACCCACATAAAGCCCCCAACCTATCACTGGACTTTGAAGTAACAAGGGCGACAAGAGATTTCAGACTTTTATTTCATAACGGCTCCTTGAAGGAACAGGTCAAAAAAAAGCATTCAAGTATGGTACTCCAGAACCTAGTATCCCTAAGCCCTAAACCCTAAGCAGCTGAGCCGCTGAGGCCAGGGTTTTGGGTTTCGGGTCTAGGGTTTCGGGCTTAGCCCTGTCGGAACCCAAACAAACGATAACGCTGTAAAGACTATGAAACCCCAACCGAACAAACAACCAACTCTGCAAGACCCCTAAGCCGCAGGCCCTAAACCTTAAACCCTAATTCCGGAACCCCGAATAGCCCTAATCCCTAAACCCTAAACCCTGAAGCCCAAGGCCCCGGCCATGTGGTAGCTGGGCACCGAAGGCACGCCGAATGCCAAGCCCTGCTCGGTTTTTAACGTTTGGGGCTACCGTTACACCGATATACGAGCAGAGTGCCTTTGAAAACGTGTCCTTTTGCACCTGTCGATGCAAACATCCCACTGCTGAAGCTGGCGCAAACAGCTGACGCCACCGCTTTGTTGTACAACTTTTCGTTGGTTCTGTACAACACGACTGCCACCAACGCCAGGAGGATCCAAGTCAAGACTGGAACTGCCGTTAGCACTCGACCTCCGCACATTGCGCAGTTGATCCTGCACCGCACTGCTGTCACCACCATGTCAAGCATCACCCCAGGTCAGCACGGAGCCATCGTCAAGAATGGCAGCAAAAGCAAACCGAGTCGCCTGGATCTGTTGCACAGGCTTCAGCCGACCCTGGACAGCCTTGCCATAGTCAACATCACCCCAGGACACGACGGACAGCAAAAGCCATGTGAGATGCTGGGATCTGCTGCACATTCTTCAGCTGATCCTGCACAGCACTACTGTCGCCACCATGCTTAGTATCACCCCAAGTCACGACAGACCCGACTGGAAAATGCTTGAGTAGTGGAGCGACCCTTGCAACTGTTTTCCGAATGAAGAAAAGGTCGCGGTGTTAAGACGATCGAGCTCCAGGGCCCGTAGCCTGTCCTGTTCTGGGTAGCCAACTATGCCACCTGCACCGAAGGCGACTTTGATAGGCCCTCCGCCTTCCATGGGCCCCCCAGCGACCATCTCTGCTGGACTTTTCGGACAGCCCACGCGCGAAGCCGTGTGGATCTTCGCAGCGCTCTCGACCACGCCGTGGGGTTCACGCTGTAGGCTTCAAGGTGCCTAGTCCCGGCAAGCCTTAAGTCGGACCCTGCAAGGCGCTACTGTCACCGCCAGTGCAAACCCATGACACGACGGATCCACCGCCAAGAGGCCACGAATGGCAGCAAAAGCAAAGCCAGCGTCTTCAACCTGCTGCACAGAGCTTACGTTGCAGGAAAGGCGTGGAAACCTATCACCCGCAACTGAGGAGTAAGAAGGGCTCTGAGTTGGATGCCCCTCCGCCTCTGCGGACATGCGCATTCTGCGGCAGGCCCACATAGACAGCTCACCCGTGTCTCTCGAAATGCGGGCATGTGGGTGCTTGGACCTGTCCCTTGGCAAAGGCTTCGCGTACACAAATATTGGCGATCGAGCCTGTGCTGCTTGAAACAAGACAGCAACAGTGAATACACAATGAATGGCCGTTGCAATCAAGTCCGTTCAGCAGGCTGACAGTGCATCTCTTGAAAACGTTCCCTACCCCAAGGCATATTGATTGAGTAGTCGCATCGCCCACATCATAATGACTCCATCTGGCCCTCGACCAAACGAAAAATGCACTTCGTCTCGAGCACCCACCGAGGATGGAAGAGGACGACGAGCCGCGAGCGGGCATCCATTGGTTTCCATGAAAGGCCAAGTTCGGCGTCGTTAATCGGCCCCAGTATCCAAGGCACCCACGGCCTTCTGCACCATCTGGGAGGAGCTATACAACATCACCTTGCGGATTGATTGTGATAAGGGTTTAGTTTAGGATTTGCGTATAGAGTGTCAGCTTCAGCTCTTTCAAAACAGATGCACAGAGTTTCTGATGAGCACTACCCCAATGCAGCCACTACAAACCCGAAACCCTAAACCCAAACCTCTGACGTGGGTGCTGTAAAGGTTGGAAAGAGCTCCAGCTATGAATTCTATTGGCCTTACTATTAAGAGGCCTTAAAGGAGTGCATGTCGTGGAGTATGTTCTACAAGACTGCAAAGTAAACTAGTCTGAAGAACCGCAGATAGCATACCAGTAGCAATGAGAATCACGCTACTCATAAACTGCTTAATACATGCTACAAAAAAAGTTAGTGTGAAGAGATCCTAGACTACGCCCCAAAACCACAACCCCCAAACCCCAAATGCGAGTTTCCGCAACTCATCAAGGATCCCAAATGGCAGGATGGTAGGATCTCTATTCTAAGCACCCAACTAGGTTCCCCAGTAGCCCCTGAATAATAAGGGTACCCTTGTTCCTACTGTTTGGTTTTATTAGGGGAACTCACACAGAAAAAGTGCAACAGGGTACTACTGGGGAACCTAGGTAGGGTACCCAGATTTCCTGAAACACCAACATCTTAATACCCTTGAAGGAGAGCTTAAAGGGAAACAGCCATATCCCGCATTGGATATCCGCGTCTCTCAGACTCAAAGGCACGAGCTCCAAGACAGGGCGCAAATCCCAATGATAAGATAAGGAGTTGGTTGAGGGGCTCAGGTTGGGGTCTAGGATTTTTTAGAATTCAGGGTTTAGGGTTCAGGGTTTAGGGTTCGGGGTTCAGGGCTTCTGGCTTAGGGATGAAGGCTTCGGCGTTGGGGGTTTATGGCTTCGGGTTTGGTGTGGAAGGTTGTAAGGCCAGAAAGATTCACTCCCTTCATAAGGTCATTCTAAGGGCTACTATAAAGGGATTCTCTAAACCCTAAACCCTAAACCCCTAAACCCTAAACCCTAAACCAGTAAACGGTCGGTTGTAAGGTGTGGGCACCAACCAAAACAACATGTTTAATCAGCCCCTAAGCCACCAACCCTAGGCCCCAAACACTAAACCATTGACCCTAAACCTAAAACCGTTGGGCTCAGACTGCGAT
This sequence comes from Symbiodinium sp. CCMP2456, assembly GCA_905221635.1. NCBI lineage: Eukaryota > Dinophyceae > Suessiales > Symbiodiniaceae > Symbiodinium > Symbiodinium sp. CCMP2456. The sequence goes on along the minus strand of CAJNDV010019113.1, from coordinate 75,904 downwards.
AAAAAAAACGTTCGGGGGTGTGTGTGTGTGTGTATATATATATATATATCAGGATGTAGCAACTGAAGGGTTTAGGTATCAGGGTTTAGGATTTAGGGCTTCGGGTTTTAAGGTTCAGGGTTTAGGGATGTAGGGGTTTAGAAAGCAGGTTGATACTGCTAGGTCCCCGGCATTATGGAAGAAGCCCCGGAACCCCTAAAGGAATCCCATAGAAACCCTATAACATCCTACAGAGTTCGCTACAAACTGTCAAAAACCAAAACCACATAAAGAAAAAATACCAAAAACCCTACAATCGATAATACCCATACCCTGGACTAAACCAAGCTCCGCGGCCAGAGCCACGGCTTGCCTTAGTTGCTGAGTTCACAAGGCCCCCAAAAAAGTGCAAACTTCCAGTTCTAGAGGATTGAAAACGACGGCTCAGGGCTGAGGGTTATAGGGGGTCATACTATTCAAACAAAACCCTAAACCCTAAACCCTAAACCCTAAACCCTAAACCCTAAACCCTAAACCCTAAACCCTTATCCTCATTCACGAAGTTGCCGGTGGACGGCGGTGGCCGTCCGCCCTTTCGTCTGCAGCGGCGTGGATGTGCCCGGAGCGCCCAAGACGGCCTCTTCGGTCCAATGTGTGCTTTTAGGTGGCTCCTGTAGGGTTTAGGGTTTAGGGTTTAGGGTTTTCAGGTTCAGGGTTTAGGGTTGAGGGCTGAGGGTCTAGGATTTAGGCTGGGGGTAGAGGATGTGGGGTTTCGGGTCTAAGGTTTAGGCTTTGGGGCTTATGTTGGGGACTTGGGGTTTAGGGATTGGGATTGACGGGTGCTCACTTCTGTGAGCACGCCAGCGATCAGGATCGTAGCGAATTGGATGTAGCTTCAAGAGTCTTAGAGTTTGGGTTTTTGGGGGGGTTTGGATTTAGGCATTGGGCTTACCGCTTAGTGAACAGATTTCCGGGATGCATGATTTCACGGTACATAAACTTTAGAGTAAAGGACTTCGTGGTGGGTTCTGGAGTATAGGTCGGAAATACAGAAACTTGGTACCCCAACAGAAAACCTAGTACTGTTGATGACATAAATCTGCATTACCTTAAGGACCCTAAACTAAGAGAATTATGGTATATTCCTTTCTATGGGT
>CAJNDV010019102.1:40957-57047 GCA_905221635.1 Symbiodinium sp. CCMP2456 | reverse complement strand
CCCCCCCCCCCCCCCCCGCTCCCCAAACGCGATGACCACTCCTCTGCTTGCGGTGGATCCTTGCAACCTCGAGCCCGTGAACCTCGAACAGCCCGAATCCCTAAGCCCTAACCCCCCAAAAAAAAGTAGGAGGCAAAGAAAAAATCAATAAACGACCTAAGCCCTCTATTCCTTGGCTCTTCGGTGAGGTCGTCATGGTGATGTTTGTAATTCCTGGGGAGAAGGTCGAGGCCAGCTAAAAGTTTGGCTTTGTTTATAGGGACCCTACAAAAAAGTANNAAGTAGGTTCTGGTTGGTTAAGGTAGCATATAAGGCTTGGATCCAAGGTTTAGAGTTTACAGGGGGTTTCGGATCCGGGATACAGGGTGGTACGATCATGCACATTGCAAGGTTCACATAAGCTTTGGGGTTTGGGATATGGGAGTTAGACTTAGAGTTTTGCCACTTGTGGTTGCGAGTCCATGGCTTGGAATTCGATGTAGGTCTTCCCCCAAACCCTACTCCCGAAACTTCAAGCACGCATCGCAAGACACCGAAAAGTTCGGGTGTCGGTTTTGGGATGGCTTTCGCCGGGATATCATAGGGTCACAGGATCGATTTAGGATTTTAGGTTTGTGGTTTCGGGTTTAAGAATTAGGTTTCAGGGACTTGACTTACAAGCAGGACGCGTAGTTGGATTATAGTATATTGGCTTATAGTATATTGAACTGCTGGACCTTCATTCTTCTTCCTTGGAGATCAGGCCGCCGTCCTGATCCTCAAACCCGGGTTTGGCGCTCTCGCTCTTTCAGCTACAGTAGAAGCAGACCCTGCAACCGAAGCCTTCAAACTACTACACCTAGGAGGTAAAGAGTTGGAGCACCAAGTAGCTTGAACCCCAGAAGAAGCGTAGCATAATGAGTACGGGAGAACAAGTGATGTACCCCCTTTTTGCATGTTTCAATGCCCCAAACCCTACTCGACGCTTTAGTTTATTAAGTGGTAAGGAATATTGGCACCTCTAGGATCCCTCCGTCGAAGGCAAGTCAGTATGGATTCCGACAATACTCACACTGCCGGCAACTCATATGCTAAGCTAAGAATTTGCAGAGTTGATACGTATGGGCCTAAGGAAGCCAGCAGTTGTTGTTTCCTTCCCGGTCTGCAAGGTTTTGAGTAGTTTGAGGGCCGTGTACTTTGCAAGGTTGGCGGTTCTGGCATTTCGGGTTATTTGAAACGCATTTCGAGGTGTCAGCGAAATTAACTCCAAGCACGCGGCCGGAACAAGTATGTGCGCGTGGTTAACCTAGTTTTGTTTTATACCCTGTCAACCTTAACCATACAGCCTCAACCGCCTCCCCATATATCCAATCCTCGCAATTATAGCATACCCGTGTGAGCAGCTTGTGAAGCGGGGGCAACTTTGCCCCATCTGCATTGCCTTCCTGAAGCTGAATAGCCAACTGGAGCCCCAGATTTCCTTTTGTTGTACGTAATCCCAGCGTCTAGAGCACCTTAAGGCCAAGGTTTTAGGGTGTAGGGCAGGGTCTAGGAATGAAAAATGTGAGATTCCCGGGGATTTCAATGAGTTCCTGCTCAGCCCTGAACACCGGGAAGATCAAATGCCTGAAAGACTGCCCGGGGTCTCATGAAGGGGGTTTGGTTTAGCGGCACTTTGCGCTGGAAGCCCCCCCAAAAGGTCCCAGTTACAGTACGGCATGCACTTTCCGGGCCCACATATCGATCTTCTAAGAACCTACTACACTGATAGTGGACACTTTGAGAATCCTTGATGGTTTAAGGTTTTCAAGACAGAGACATCCGCCAGGTCCGCATCGAGCGGAACTACAGCCGCTACTCTGAGGCCGCCTCGCGCAGCGCGGTTTCGGCCTGTGGGGCTTTGGGCTTCAGTGTTCAAGGTACTATAGGGAATTGGGGCTTAGGGGGTTTAGGGTTTAGGGTCTATGAGGGATCTGGGGCTTTATGGGTTTAGGGTTTATAGCGTCTTTACCGGATGTGGGAGTTTAACCTGTATATAGGGTCTATATTATACAGGATCTACGGCTTCAAGGAGTTTAGGGTTGAGGGTTGGGGGCTTCTGGGCTTGGGGTCTGTGCTACCGGGGGGTTGAGGGGTTTGAGCTTCTATCAGGCCGGTGTTCAATATCTTTTTTGAAGATGCTGGGTAATTAACCCCTACAACCCTTAAAAGCCAAACCAAATTAAGAGTTGATACAACTCGTAGACTGTATGGCAGGTTGCAGTTGTTCAATCACTTCAGAGGTTTGTCTCTGCGTTTGGTATGGGTTTTCGGGCTACCGGGTATAGGATTTAGGGTGTGCGAGTTTAGCGTTTAGGGTGGAGGGCTCATGCCTGTTTGGTTTAGTTTGGTGGTAAAGAGTTCTACGACCATTCCCTTGATGGCCTTGAGCCAGGCGCCTTCCGGAGCCTGGCACCTGTCAGCCCTAAGCCCACAACCCTCGTCTTCCGGACTTGTCTAAGGGCTTTAGGAGGGACCCTTGATAGGGACCCTTGTAGGTTATTGGGGTTAATATGGAGACTACCTGGCTATATAAAAGGTATATAAGGACTATACAATGGTTATCTAAGGTAATGGGATTAAGGGTCCCTATCAGGGGTCCCTCCTAAAGTCCTTAGAATTTGGTTTTGCAGTGCAAGGCTGCCTCTCTCGGAGTGGAAATGTCCGCTGCACTGTGTTTTGTTCGTTCAGGTTGCGCAGGACTCGGAGTAACCGTGCATTATTACTTTTCGTTGATAAGCCTTCGCAGGCTTGTACCTTGAGTCACTAGCATTCAACCGACTCATGAAGAAAACTTGCCGATAGACCTCTCATGTTAGCCCTTTGTCTTCTCGCTAATATGGAACCCCATGCCCGCTACCAGGTGCCACTCCTTATTTATTTATTTATTTATTTGTTTATTCATGTATATACACATGCACATTTGTGCATGTGTATGTAGGCATGTATGTATGTATGTATGTATGTATGTATGTATGTATGTATGTATCTACACATGCATGGATGGATGTATGAATGTATGTATGCATGCATGTGTATATGTATCAGTCTATCTATCCATCTATCTATCCCATTCTCTCTCTCTCTCTCTCAGTGTCTCTTGCTGTATAATATATATATATATATATATATGTATGTATGTATGTATGTATGTATGTATGTATGTATGTATGTATGTATGTGTGTATTATGTTCCGTTGTATAAAGATCCGAGTAAGGCACCTGATAAAGAACCCTCGACCAGGCGAAGCTCCTCAGAGTGCTGGAATCGTCCCCTGACAGGGTGGAGCCAAAGTGCCCACTGAAACTTGGGAGGAATGGTAGTTGATCGATCTCTCAGTAGGGCTGCATCGTTTCATCCGGATGTCCTTATTGACTTTCCAAGCAGGCTTGTTGGGGTTTCCGAAGTTCTTGCATTTTGGGCATTGTGTTGCTGCAACAATGCGGTCCCATGCTCAAGGTGCAGCCACATCCGTGACGGCTGAATTCACACAACTCCCAAATTCCAGCGACTGGCACCCGAGTCGTATATTTCAAGAGAGCTACATAGTTTAGGCCTTAGGTATAAACGACATACGGCTTGCATGGTTTAGGGCGTTTGCCCCAGAACTTCTTTTCAGACGCTTTGTCCTTACAGCTTACCGTCCCTTCGTAAGCACGCCGGTCTGTTGCCAAGGTATACGATTTGTGGCGGCTGTCAGCCGCTTCGCTGCACAATACGTGTAACTTACTTCGGCAGATGCTCTAAGCTTTTAGCTTCAGTGCTACAAACGGGTAAACATGCGCAAAAGCTCGAGAAACAAGTCGGGTTCTGTCACCATGAGCCGAGTTACCTCTAGGCCTATATAAAGGGTTGCTACACTACGGTTATATAAGCTCACTAGCCTACAAAATAGGTCAGACGGTGTTCAGGGTACGCCAGCAAGTGAAGTACTTCAATTGTCCAGAGTGAGTAAGACGTGGTGATTCTCCGAGTTTTGCTGTTTTGGTTGGTGAGACCTCGACGGTCTCGGGCTCTTAGCCTCACATCGCCGATGAACTCTAAACCCGAACCCGAAACCCCTTACCTCTGAACCCTTAAACCGGAAGCCCACTGGAGGGCCCAAGCGGCCGGCGCCCGGATGATTGGAGTTAGAAAGCTAGGTGCCGAGGGCCCTGACAGTTTGAGTCCCTTGCTTCGCAATAGACCTCCCGCACGGCACCCTGTGTGGGGTTTGCGTGAACCCCAAATAGCCTACTTTTTGAAGGACTCCTCAAGGATATCCTTGGGAGCCCGAACAAGGTAGGATCTATAGGGCTCAGGCCCAAGGCATCGTTTTCGATTTCTGAACCTTGGTTCTTCTCATGTCTGTGCAGCTACCGAGCGGGTACGCGCAAATCTGAGAATCTATGAATTCCAAAAACCCTAAAGCCGAAACCCCTCATCTTAAGCACTTTAACCCTATCATCTGTATTCCCAAACCCTTTAGACCCCGAAATCCTAAACCCATGGAATCCTTACCCCCTACACCCTGAACCTCTTTTCCAACCCCAGGTACCAGCATCTCACATATTCCTCCGAGCTGGCTTGGAAAAGGCTGCATGTGAAGTCGACGCTCGAGGCCAGGGGCCTTTCGGTGGGTGGTTTAGGGTTTAGGGTTTAGGGTTTAGGGTTTAGGGTTTAGGGTTTCGTACGGGTTTTATTTCGTTCATAGCCTATCGACAAGGTCTTAGGATTAGGGTTGGGGTTTAGGGACAGTCCCAGGGTCGTGTTCGGGCAGCCAGCAAGCCCAGTTTCAATAGGGACATTGTATTGACATGGCATTGTTTTTCTGGCACAGGTTTGGTAGGCTTCCCAGATTTTTGGTGACCATACATGACAGATACTTGCAGGCATGAAGATCTGTAGCAATATGTTTGGATTTTTTATCATTACACCCTTCTGTTTCCATATATGTGTATGTCCTTTGTATATCTCTATATGTGTGCGTGTGTGTGTTTCAAGAGAGCGTTGCGGGTTTGTTGGGGGGTCTATCTTGGAGAAGCATGGGGGTCTACATTCTGAAGTCTTGTTGTGTGTGTTAGTGCCTCCTGTTTGTATGCTGAGATCAGGGCTAGGCCCTTAGGTCCTGGAGAATAGGCTGCGGGTCAGTGTGTTTAGGATGGTGGCCAGCAGGCGCTTCAACTCCAGCTTAGAAGTTTGCCTGCCTCAGGATTTTTCCGGCCTCGACCTACCAGCAGCGCTTGTGGCCGACTCTCAACAGCACTCTATGAAGATTCCTCAGAGTAAGGGCCCAAATCCTAAATTAACTCATACATGCCCGCCTGTGTGCGAGCGTGTGAGCCGAAACTAAGGCATACTCATGGCCCAGTTACCTATGCATTGGTTCCCTGGGTGGGCTGAACGGGCTTTGTCACGGCCCGGGCGCACACACACACACACACACATCTATACATGAGAACATACCTGTGCATATACATATATACATATGTATGTCCGCATGTATGTCTGCATGCATGCATGCAGGCATGAATGCATGTATGTATGCATGTATGTACGTATGTATGTATGTATGTATGTATGTATCAATGTAGGTATGTATGTATGTATGTATGTATGTATGTATGTATGTAGGTATGTATGTATGTGGGTTTATGAACCAAGCCATACATACTACAGTAAGGGTTGTGTCAGCGAAGCGGGTGGGAAAACATGGTAAATAGAAAGGGTTGTAAAGGGTTTAAGGACACCAGAGAGGTAACTAGGATCCGAAGATTCATATGGTGCTGTGACAAGCCGGGAAAGTGGTGTTGGTGGATTTCGCGCCTCAGGTTCAGTCATGCTAAGAAGAACAGCTCGAACTTATGTTCGCAATGGTCCGCCTGTCAGCGACACATCAGCCTCAGGAGTACTTGCCTGCGGGTTAGGCAAGAAATATTCAGCTCGTCTGGCTTTATTCTGACCGTACAGAGAGCCCCAGCTCAGTATAGCTAAGCTACCAAATCAGCTTTGCATGGACCCGATCTGAGCGCTGAACCCCGGAACCTTTAATCCAGTTCCAAAAAACTGAAGGGGAGCGAGGTCAGCGCAACCCAGTGTAACCTACACGAAAATCTGAACAATCGTAGTCAAAAATCCACCCTGCGCACTCAAGCATGAACACAACAATGCCAGGAAACGGCCCCATCGCCCAAAGAGTACCACTACAGGCATGCCTGACGGGGCGAGTGGGCCGTAGATCTCCGATTCTGATCATTCAGGAACCGCACATCCTAAGCTTTCTGGGTTTGCTTGTGCGTGCAGAAGGTTCGGGCTTAGGTTTGCTATGTACGGGACGGTTTGTCTGGATTGTGTTGAGAGGAAGTTGTTGAGATTGCATTGCACCTAATGTAGCGAAGACATAAGCCCTGCATTCTAATGCAGACCAGATAAACGGGAGCCCCGCCCCCAGACCGGGGCAAGAACCAAAGTAGCGTTTTTGACCACAGGAACTTGGAGCCACAAGTATACGTAAAGTAGAAACTGTACAACCTCTTGACAGACCCATAGTGAAACTCTGTAAAACGATGGAAACAATTTACAGTAACTCCATAAGACCACCAAAAAAACTATGGATACTTAATATCAGAGCCCGTTTTAGAGCGTATAAAACACTTAGAGTTCCAATTCTGCCTGGCAGGCGCAAGCTCACCCCTCGGCTGCAAGGTATGGCGCCGAAAGGGGGCGATCCACGTTTCCAGGCCCAAGCCATAAAGTGCAGAAGCCTCCATGTGTGAGCCCTTCTCGAACCTTTTAGGCCCGGGTTTGGGGCTTAGGGTTCTGGGACTGCGAGATTTGTGAGGTCGCTTTCTCAGCTTGGTGTGCGCGCAGGGTACAATTGTGTAGACCACTTCGTTGGAGTGTTCATGACCCCGAGGCATTGAAAGTCTCTCCTTGGGAGCGTGGGACTTTTGCTTCTTCTGCACACGCATCTCAGGGTATATGCATCAAGTTTGTCAAGTCCCGGCGTCTGGTACCAAGCAGTCGTTGCAGCGGGAATTTGCTCGTTCTGTTTTTCCGCATCACTGAATGTCTTTTGTGATTGAACTACGGGCACAGGGCACTGTGATTCCCGGTCGCGGCAGGATGTGGATGCAGATGGCCCAATTGGCATCTGTGCGCAGGCCGAGATATATCGTACGCAGACACACAGAAGGAGAATAACGACTTCCTGGTTACGATACCACGACGGCATACCGACTAAGAATCACTGGCTTTACGAGATTGTGGAAAGACGGATCATAACTTGCATTCGTGGCGTAATTAAAGAAGTCACAGAAGGCATCCCTTTTGGAAGGGCCCTGCAGCAAAACAAGCCTCCAAATCCTGCAGTCCGGGGTTTCTTCCAGAGCCCAGAGAGGGTGCAGGCGATTTTGAAAAATCACGGACTCCTGTCCCCCAGATTCAGCACGACATGTAGGGTTCAAGGTTGCCTGGTTCGGGGGAAAATGAAAAAACAAGTTCAATGAAGTGGAGCTTGGATTTGAGAATATTGCACTGCGATGTCTTGGGGTTCCAGCATATGCCTCAAACCCTATTCTAGTTATTCCGACGGAATTTTGTGGGCCCTAAAACCGGTTACCTGCCTAGCTCAACTTGCGTGGGCGTGACTTGAAGTAGGAGACTAGTGGATGCTAAGAGTCCAATGGACGGGGTTCTTGCTCAGGTTCCTACATTCGCAAGCTGACAGAAGCCTCAAAACATGAACCCATCACGAGCCCTAAACCCTTCAACCCGACACACTGAATCCTACGCCGGGGCACCGAACTTCAAACCCGATTCCCTATAAACTCCTAACTATACTCCTAACATCCGTCCCTGCAAGTAGGAGGCAACAAAAAGCTCGTACCATCCGCACTCCGCAGACCCAAAACCCTGCGAAAGTCCGACTGCACCAAAAAGACACCAATCCCTAAACCTCCAGTCCGTGCTAAGTAGGAGGCAAAAAACCTCCAGGAGTGGGGCGACCACCGCGATGCGCGCGGACGCCGTTTTCGTCCGGTTGTGGAAATCGAGGCTCCTATATAGGTTCCTAGCAGCTTAGAGGGCTGAAAGTCTGACGGCTTAGGGGTTTGAGGGGCTTAATTGGAGTTCAGGGTCTAGGGTTTAGGACTCAGCATTTCGGGGTTTAGGGTTTAGGATGGGTTTTGAGAGCTCGGCCGTGGGCTTTTGCAGGTAGGTTTGCTTTCTTGAGCCGTCTGCTTCCTGGCAGTCAGCAAGTCCAGATTCCAAAGTGTAAAGGCTTTGGGCTTTGGTTTTGGGTTGTGTCTACTTTTGAAGTTTAGGGGTGGTGCGGAAGTTAATTCTGCGGCTTTATAAGTATTGCATCTAGGAAAGCCCGGTTTCTGTGTTGTATGTCATAGGAATATTTCAAGTTCCCAAGCCGGAAATCAATGCAAGATCCTTCTTGTATGCCAAGCCGTGCATTTGCTCCTTCGACGGCCACCATCTTCCACAGTCCTTCTGCTCTATAAGTACAAGTATTTGGCGCCCTGGTATTGACTATGCTGGGGCTTCTTGAGATGGGCTTCTTGAGATTACGTAGCGTCTCACGTTCCACAACTACGGTCATCACTGCGATGACTTTCAATACTAGTAGTCACTATTATCATGCTTCTATTTTCCGTAGTTGGCTATTTGTCAAGGAGTCCTGCTGGCATTATCAATGTCGTTGCCTCCCTTGCTCTTATGATCATCACTACTTGTCACCTCCCGGATTGTCGTTATGAGAGTCAACCTACAGTGTTGTTATCAGTTTCTAGAAGCCCAGCTCCCTGCAGGGTAGGGTACTGTAGCACAGGAGTCCGCTGCATAGGTAGCTGTGATTCTGGTGATTACCACGATTCTGCAAGCCTTAGGCCATGTCTAGCGCTGCGATCATTACTGTTAACAACACGGATCTTGAGCCAGGCATGCCCACTGGCAACAGAGGCGGCTTGGCTTGTGGCAAGTTAGGTGCCGATCCGCGTCCGCGCTTCTTCGGTTTTTCGTGTAGCCTTATTCGGCTGCCAAAAGTGTAGTGATCCGTCCCCAGAAAATGAGCCGTTGGGAAAAGCTGTCGATGTTCTGTTACAGCTCTGCTCTCGCTCCTACATCCTTTCAAGACGATGAGCCATTCTAAGGCCATCAACACGGCGCTGCCGGCTGCCAAGGCCCTCATGGTTAATGCTCGCCCAAACCCTACAGGCTTTCCCTTCTTCTTAATCTTGTTCAGTGCATAGGGTTATTTCGGGTTCGGGGTTTCTGGGATGTCACCTAGAAGCCTTGCGACTAAGCGGCACGACTCCATGGAATTGTCAGAGTAAGACTTCGCATGTCTACGTTTATCTTTGTCGTGAAGCATGGACGATGCCAAAAAGATAGTAGAGATAGATACTTGTAATCGGCAGCATGCCGCCCGAACTGGTCTAAGCTTCATGGGCCCTTGAAAATATCCGCCATCCATGGCAAGTGAGTCTATTCGAGCACGGAGCCATGGCCCAAATGTTGCTGCGCTTTGAGGGTCTCGGGTGTAGGATTCAGGGTTTGCACCCTTGGGGCCGTCGATCTGGCTTTGTTTCGGGGCGGTATCCCCAATACCCTGGAAGACTTTGGGGCTGAGCAGGTTAACCTTTTTGGTGCTCATATAATCTACTAGAATTGAAAAGGTTAACCCTTTTTGGGCTAGGGTACTCAGCCCCGTCGGCCAAGAGAGCCCAAACAATTTTTGCGCAGGAGCGTTCCCCAATTTCAACAGAACCAGCTTACAACCTTTTGTCGCCACAGTCTCTGTTTGCAAAGCCACAGCTTCAAGCACGGCAACTAGTCTCAGCGCTTCAAATCCTCGAAGGCCTAAGATCTACAGGGTTTAGGGTGTAGGAGTTTGGGTTAAACAGTTTAGGGATTTAGGGGTTTGGGGTTTAGGGTTATGACAACATAAGCCCTCAGCCCCAGAATCCTGCCAGTCTCGGTTCCTAAGCCCCGAAGTACCTGTCAAGAGCACGTGACTGGCCAAGGAGGTTCCTTATATAAGACTACCCATAGGGCCCATAGTAGTTCCTTTTTGGGATTACCTTATAGGATTCTCAGTGTGAACCCCAAAAAGGAACTACTTTAGGGCCTATAGGTACTTTTGAATTTTGTGAACCATCGAAAGTCTGAAAGCCGAGTCCCTCACACCGAGCTTTAAAGCACCTAGTTAGTGTTAGACTCGATGTTTTGTAGAGAGTACCGTGTCTGTTGGGATCATTCCCTCATTCTTCGGGACATGGTTTGCTTTAGATCGTGAAAACCTGGACCCAACCCCAGCAGCAGGTTGCTCTTCGGCAGCGTGCAGCAAAGTTCTTGGCTACTCAGCTCATACATGGGAGCTTCCCGTAGACGAAGCGTGAAGTTTTGGAGTCAAGCGGAGGATAGCTACCTAATTAGACATGTTTTCGAAAGCCTCGTACTTCGAGTTGCCCAAGCCCTGTGTTGCAAGTGCCTGTGCAAAGGATATAGGAAGGCAAATTAAAGCTTTACTCAATCGCGGTCGGAACAGTAACATGCAGCACCTAGCTCGACGGTTAAAGACTGTTGGTAGATTGCGTCAAGCCCAAACAAAGACGTGGACAGTGCAGCTTACCCACGACCACACCTAGAAAGCCCCAGCTCAAGAGTCCAAGTCAAACTCGAGGCCTCTTGCATCACTTACTTGACCGAAGACCCAACGCCTGGAACCCCATTCCCCACAGCCCTGTAGCTGAAAACTCTAAAGGAAGCTTGGCCTTAAAGGCTTCTGGCTCACAGCCTACGAGCCCTATAGCCCCGAACCACGAAGCCCTGAAACACTTGGACTCTACAAGCCTCGATCCTAAACCCAAATCCCCTGAAACGCGAAGCCGTAAACTTTAAACCCTAAACCCTAAATCCCTAAACCCTAACCCCAACCCCAAATCCTGCAACCTAAACCCTAAACCCTGCATGCAGGAGCCTTTGTCCAAAGAAGATCGGAGAGCCGCATCGAAGCGGAAGCGCGGAGAACTGGCCGCTGGGACCCCCTGAGCAGACCCCAGCGCTCCAAAGGACCCAGAGGGTTTAGGGTTTAGGATTTAGGGCTTAGGGTTTAGGATTTAGGGTTTAGGATTTAGGGTTTAGGATTGAGGGTTTAGGGTTTGGGATTTGGGGCTGAGGGTTTAGGATTTGGGGTTTAGGGTTTAGGGGCAGTTGAAAGAGTTCGTTTGAATTGGGGATCTGTAACGACAGGTGGGCACGACCAAGTGCGTGCAAAATGAGAGGTTCAGGGCCCTATATCAAGAATCATGCCCGTCTCATCTAACCAGGAATCTTGACAATGGGTCAGAGGAGGCCCATAGGAGCTCTGGGCAGTTGGGCTTGGGAGATGAACATTAGGGATCTTTGAACTGAAATTCCTGAAAGCAGCCTTTTGCGGGATTCAGTAGGCAGGCCCTAGTGTGCAGGGTTTAGAGGGTTTTGTGTTTAAGGTTCGGGATTTAAGGTTTCTAGAGCTTGCAGTTTAAAATAAAGGTTCTTCTCACAACCACCACCACCACGATTACTTTTTGTTTGAATGTTGTCATCTTTCCAATCATTTCTGTCCCGATCGCTGTCCTGGTCCTTTCCTCCTGCCGTAAGGTTTTCAGCTGCTTGGGCTCAGGGCTGGGATCAGGGCCTTTCTGTGCGTGTCAATCCCTGTGCTTTGGTGGTGGCTGAGCTTGTCACCACAATCGATGAGTCTGAAGTGCTCAGAGCTAGTACATTCTTGCAGTCACAAGTCTCTCCTCGCCCCAGAAGCGAAGTCTTGCGGGGTTGATGATGCTCTCGGTCTGCAGATCTCCCAGCCTAGCAGCGAAGAATGGTTATCCAGGAAGCTGGGGTGGTAGAGGTCGCATGAACTTAGCTTCTGCTCCTGTGAGCTCGGACGCGGATGTATAGCTAATCAGACTCCTCTGTTACATCATGCTTGACTGCATGTCTACCGCGGCTGTGAACCCGGGGGAAGAACAGCGGAGCTTCCAAGCTGGTCTGAAAGCACAAAAGCTGCCACCTGTACATGCTGGATTCGATGCTATCAGACTGAGAATCCTTTCTTTGAAGCCCTTGCCATAGCATCTTGCCCCAGGATGGGTCTAGGCTATTGGGTTTACGTAGGGTTTGGGGGTTTTGCTGGGTTTTCTTTCGCACACCAGTTGTCTGAGGTTGCATTACTGCGGCATACGTCGTTGGATGGTGTGGTGTGCGACATGTGGGACCAGGCCTTCGGAGGGTTTAGGGTTTAGGGTTCAAAACAATTCTTCCAGGAAGCTTAGACCCTAAAGACACAAAGCAGTGACAAGTGACAGGTGCTCCCCCACGACCGAAAGCATAAACCCTGAATAAACCTTTGAAGAAGCCTCAGAGATTTCTTCAAGGAACCCTAAAAGCATGCTGTCAAAGAACCTGCAAGCCTATATTTTCCCACGCACCGCGAAACATAATCCATCACGCAACTTTGCGGCAGGTGGTGACGGAAGAGATCCCAGGAGTGGGAAAGCCTCTTGCATTCATGGAAATCTTTATCTCCAAGGCTCCAGGCGCTGATTCTCTTGTTGGGTCTAGGGTTTGAGCCCAAGAGCTCCTATTTCAGGGCGTTGAGATGTTTTGGAGCCTGGTGTAGGACGTTCCTCGTCAATAATTGCTGTGTTTGCTGCTGCTGCTGCTGCTGCTGCTGCTGCTGCTGCTGCTGCTGCTGCTGCTGCGGCTGCTGCTGCTGCAGCTGCTGGTACTGGTGGTGGTGGTGGTGGTGGTGGTGGTGGTGGTGGTGGTGGTGGCGGCGAGTGCGGTGGTGGTGCTGGTGTCGTCGTCGTCGTCGTCGTCGTCGTCGTCGTCGGTGTTTGCTGTTGCTGCTGCTTCTGCTGTTGATGTCGCTATATTTGTCACAGTTGTCCTTCTTGTTGCCATTCTTTTTCTATCTTCTTGAACATCATTACTCGTATTCGTATTGCTCCTCGTGTTTGTGCGTTGCTGTTGCTCTGGTCTCTTTGTTGTCGTTGCCGTTGTCATTCCTCACATGTTAATGTTTGCTGTCGGTTCCTATTGGTATAATTGTTGACCCCAGCCAATGTTTGGCATCCTCCCTGCAAACATCAAAGTGTCCCTGCCTCCTCCTGTTTAGCGATCACTGGTAGAATCTTGAAGCATGCAGCAGTTTGCCCCACACCCTTTTCCCAGCGGTTGCATGCCAATACCTAGATGGTCATATCCCACCCAGCGTTTGGGGGCAGAATTTTCTACATCGAAAAAACTGACTCTGATGCTAGGTACCCCTAGTGTGTACCTAGAGCCATTCACTTCAAACAGTCCTAGCCTGCGATCCGCAAACCTTACACCGCAGCCCTCTACAGCCTGAGCCGTATACGCCGTTATCCCAATGCAAAAGGTTTTCAGATAGAAAATTTCAATCCTGAAACCCTAAATTTAAATTCTAGACCCTAAACCCTAAACCCTACAATGCGGGCTTAGTCCTTGCTAAGTAGGAGGTAACCCTAAACCCTAAACCCTAAACCCTAAACCCTAAACCCGAAACCCTAAACCCTAAACCCTAAACCCTAAACCCTAAACCCTAAACCCTAACCCTAAACCCTATAAACCCTAAAACAGGAAGAACACCATGAGCCGAAGCCGTGGCGGCCCTGAGGTTTCGGGTTTAAGGCTCCGGTTTAGGGTTTAGGGTTTAGGATTTAGGGTTTAGGATTTAGGGTTTAGGGTTTAGGGTTTAGGGTTCAGGATTTAGGGTCTAGGGTTCTGGTGTCTTGAGAAGACCCTAAGATTCCAGCTTGCCGGCATACACCCCAAGCCCGTGCTCAAAAAGGGTTTAGGGTTCAGGGTTTAGGATTTATTGCATCTGGGTTTAGGGTTTAGGGTTTAGGGCTTCCCAGCTGATTGGCAGAGTCTGGGTTAACAAAAAAAAAGGTTTAGGATTTAGGATGGGCCCTGAGGTTCAAGTTTGCTGCTGGCCGCTTTTTCCAGGTGCCTGGGGTGGGTGGGCCGAGGAGTCCCGGGGTAAAGCGGCTCCATGACCGATTTCGTGTAGTTATATAAGAGTGCTAGAAGGGCTGTAAGGGCTTCTGCGATTACAAGCGCTCTATGAAGGCTTTTATCGGAGTTCTATACAGGTTCCAGAAAGGGCTATTGATTGCAAAGTCTTCATGCGAGTTTAGGGTGGCCTTCTACCTAGTGCATGAGCTTGGTTACGCAGCGCCTGACAACCTAGCCGCAGAGGGCCTGGTTCCTGGCAGTCCCTGCTCAAACGGGTTCGAAGAAGGGTTTTCGAAGGGTTCCAGTAGCGGTTCCTTTGAGGGTTCTTCAAGGGTTCCATAAACATGGCATAGTATGGGAATTGGCCCGAGACCCTAAACCTGATTTTGTTAAAACCCTGATAGGAACTTTTATGGCGACCCATATAAGGGTTTTGGGATTGGGTACTTTCGGGATTAGGACGGGGAGGGGTCAACAGGCGAAAAATGATTAGCGTTCGGAATTCGGGAGTGAGCACCCCAAGGATTAAACGATCAGCATAGGCTTACATTAAAGTCTTATCCCAGTGCACGCATTCGAGGGTATTTTCCGAGCAAGGGCTGCAGGACCCTGATCCCGGTCCCGTATGCTGGGAAGGTCAACGCATCGATCCTCCCAAGTTTCGTGCGCACTGTGGTGGATTCTGCCGCCGCGCCATGGCAGGGCGAGCAAGGCACCTGGACAATCGTGCTGCACGGTTTACAGCTAGACGCGTTCATGAAGGCTCACTGTTGCACTTTTTGCTGGGGTTGCTGGGTATACTTGGATCGTTAGTGTGTTAAGTTCCTGGTATTCCTGGATCCGGAACCCCGTGCCTTGCCCAATCCCATGGTCTAAGCCTTCAACCCCGAAGCCTACAGGACGCCCGGAGTTCCTTATCGATGTGTACTGCGGCGTGGGGCTGTTTGCCCTGGCAGGCAGGGATAAGTGGAGCTCTAACTTTAGTGCAGCCACACAGGAAGGAGTCGGAAGGAGGGTTTGGCTGTCTATGACGAGTACTGTACTTGCGACACAAAGATGATGGTAGCAGTAGGCAGTCAGTGTAGCGCCAGCAGGAGTAGCAATAAGTTGTCTTGTTGTGGCACCAGTAGCACACACGCTTGTAGTCATTGTTCATTCTCTCAGTCGTCATCGAGGTTGTAGTTGTGGCACTTGTAGGTTTTAGCAGTACCAGTAACAATCGTTAGAGCGTTTGAGACAGCGAGGCTTGGGATTCATAATATGTGCCTCGCGACATGAGAGGTGATTAAAAGCTCCCTTGCATAAGTCCCTGCAATGTAATTGAATTGGCTGCAGATGCTTTCATTCATAGCGTCTTATGGGGAGGCATGCCCCAGCCCACGGCGGAAAGCCCGGCTGTCGAAAGAACGAACACGGAAAACCCCGTCCCCCTTTGGTTGCTGCACTCAGTGGAGCTACTGGGGTGCTTCGGCAAAAGACCTTGATTGGCAAGGTTCAAGCCTCCGACCGTAAAGGCAGACACGCAACCCAAGACCTCGAAGTACAATGCACAGAAAGTGTGGAATGACGGGCTCACATAAGTCTGCTCTCCGATCAGAGTTTTTCTTTCGTCACACAAAGGTGAAAGTTTCAGCGGCCCTTTGCTGCAGGCAGTGCCCTGTTCGATCTAACCTTCGGCATCGAAGTGGACAAGAATGCTGTGGCCTTGGCCAAAGAGCGCCCAGGCACTTAACACCTTCATCTGCCGGTTAGATGACCCTCAAACTCGAGTTGTCACACCAAGTTTCTGCAGAGCCGTGCCCGAAGCCCTGGTGCTGAAGGCCCTACGAACCCTGAACTCCGAGGGTTAGGGCTCGAATTGAGTCGAGGGTGCAAGGTTTGAGGCGCTTTGTTCAGGGACCTAGGGTGGACTAGTCACCATCGGTGATCGTCATCGTCACCACGACGACTACTACCACAACGACGACAACTGCTGCTACTCTGACAATACTGCTGCTGCTGCTGCTGCTACTACTACTACTACTACCACTACTAATGCTGCTACTACTACTACGACTA
>CAJNDV010019102.1:0-17376 GCA_905221635.1 Symbiodinium sp. CCMP2456 | reverse complement strand
AGCAGGAGTAGGAGTAGTAGTTGTAGTTGTAGTAGTAGTAGTAGTAGTAGTAGTAGTAGTAGTAGCAAGAGTAGGAGTAGGAGTAGTAGTAGTAGTAGTAGTAGCAGTAGCAGGAGTTGGAGTAGGAGTAGGAGTAGTAGCAGTAGTAGTAGTAGTAGTAGTAGTAGTAGTAGTAGTAGGGGGAGGAGGAGGAGTAGTAGTAGTAGGAGTAGGAGCAGTAGCAGGAGTAGGAGTAGGAGTAGGAGTAGGAGCTAGCAGCAATTGCTGCACTGTCAGGAATAGGAGTCGCAGCTGCAGCAGCCGTAGATGCCATTGTTGCGACGTTGCCAGTAGGTGTCGTCACTGTAGCACATCTTGTTGTAGCGTTTTCTAAGCAGCTCCATGACTTTTTCCCAGAGCCACGTATGTTTACGTGTGTCTATTGCATACATGCATACATATATACATACATATGCACAGATAAAACCTATAGGCTCTCTTCATGTCTCTCCTGTCTCTCTCTCTCTCTTTGATTCCTCCTTCTTCCCGGCCGAAGAGCCTTCATTCCCCTGCGAATCAGCAGTCTAATTGGGTCACCTGGTCCGCTTAATGTTGTTTGATCTCTCGGACCAGTTGTGAATGGGGTTTTGTTGCTGAATCTTTGTTGTGGGTGCCATTCGGAGGCCTCGCCGGCGCGTTGAATGTGACGACAGTCTGAATGTAATTGCTTGTCGGGTGTAGCGAAGTCTTCTTCAACAATTACTTTTACCACAGCGACCACAGCAGACGCGATTGCTGTTGCTTATATTCTTTTTGATTCATAAATGTTATGCCTTGGGGCTCCATCACGTGTCTTTTTCTATTCAAATCCCAAGACCAACAGACCCCAGTCTAGTTGTGGGCGCTACATGTCTTAGCTGTCATTGTGATCCTACTCTTCTCATTGAATAGTGAGAACATGGCTCAGCGGGTGCAGGGCTGAATGCAATGTGGTGCCGCACGGCCACTGGCTTGTCTTGGGAAGACATGCTTTTTTTGGGAAGACTCACCTCAAGGACCAAATATGAGCCCTAGACGGTTTGTGGCTGATGTCCGGTATACGGTTAGCACCACAAGGTATGGAGACCCATACTTCTTGAGGGTCATGTGGTCCTTCAGGTTCAAGTACAGTTGCATAGACAATTTTCAGCAGCTTCGAAGGGACGCAGATGTCGACGTCCAGGAGCCACTCAGAGGTGCTGCAAACCGATGTTGGGGGGTACTATTTCGGGTCTTGGTAGGGATCCCATGTTGTTGAGATGGTAGTGGTAGCAACAGTAGCGGCGGAAGCAATCATCATCTACCACCTTGCTCCGCGAAGCACTTCGATGCATGACCCGACACTATACCAAGGTGGGCCCACCGGCGGGCAAAAAAGGCTGCACCCTGAGTGAAGCCGGAAGGCGGTAAACACTGTGCATCTTTAAGACCCTAGCCGTTGCCCTAACCCCACATTATCCAAGTCCGAAGCGAGACGGTGGCTTCAGGCTACAGGCTGCGAGTACGCATTACGAAGACGTAATTTTCCGGGGGTGCGTTAAGGAATGTGAGCTCAACACTCCAAGAAAGGTTCCGAGTTTTAATTTCCGAGCCTAATTACAAGAGCGAACTTGAACTCACAGACCTCACGGCCTACGCCCTTATTACATGAATGCACGATCCTGCAGGGGCGCCTATGCAACCCCCTTTCGCCCCGGGCGGCCAATTCCCAGGCCTGGCCTCAGTGAAAGTACGCTCAGGGTCTTTACGTTGTAGGGTTTAATATCAGGGTGTCGGTTCATATGTCATTTGAGGTGTGCGTAGAGCTTTGCCCAACAAAGTCTCAAGGTTCAGGCCCTGGGTTTTACAATGCAAGTTTTACGGCCTAGGCTCTATAGGGCTTCAGGTTTACAGGGGCCGCTGCAAGCGCTTTGACAGGATGTACGAGAAAATGCATGTCCCGCATACGGCTTATAGTACAGGGCAGAAAGCCCGAAGCCTCCGAAGGACCATGAGGTTCAAAAGCCCGGGATTCGGCCCTAAACCCTAAACCCCAAACCCTAAACCATACGATGTCGGCGAGCCGGATAACCCGAACGGCAGGTCTGCAGGGTCACAGCAGCGGATCTTAGAACGAAAGTATAAGCCCCCCACGCCTAAAGATCGGAGATGACACAGGGACCCATTATCCAGTGTTTGGTGGCTTTGGTTGAAGTTTAGGCGATCGAAATCCAGATGAGGGTCCGGGATTTGCAAAGACCCTAAGCTGTTGTTTTGCATGTGCGAAATGGGTTGTTCGAAATGCAGCGACAAATCCATTCGCACGTCCGAAAGGACATGTAGGGTTTGCGTCTTGGGATTGAAGGAGCGACAACAACGAAGAAAAGCCGACGAACACTGACAACGCCACTCCAACTATTCTCTTCCGTTCAGAGAACGCATTTGGCACCCGCATCGGTTGTGTGTTTCCTGGTGTTGAGAGTGTGAGTGGAAGTCGAGCTTAGCAGGCACGCAGTGTTTCCAGGCCAATGAATGCTTGCCTTCATGCCAAACCGTAAAACACCCCATCACCTAAACCTTACACACAAAAATCTTAAGCTCGGAACCTTATGCCAGAATTCCTCAAGCCCGTACCAACAGAGACCCTACGAGATCCCATGCGCGTTGGAGTTCTGAGCCTGTTGCAGGTGAAGCTGTGCAAAACCGGCACATATTCCACGGTTTGTTGGGCCCTGCATTGTAAACACTCCCTGGCTGTAAAGCAGCTGAATGCAGTTTGCAGGTTGTTCTGTATTGGCTTGCCACTTTGACCGCTGCTCATTCCAATCACCAAAGAAAGCACAACTCAAAAGGCGTCTTGTTTCAGCATCGCCACTAGGTGCGGGTGGAGCTTTGGGTGGCTATGGTGGTGCAGCTTCGAACTCAGTGGATGTCAGTGGCCATAGGTTCATGCATGGTGCAGGCATTACTAGGGCTCTCGGTTGAATAAAGCTCAAGATTCCAGTTGTCAGTTGTATCAGGATGTATCAAAGATCTAGGTTTCGGCTATAACATCTGGACAGCCGCAGACCCCTTTGTAAGTTTTGCTAGAAGCGAGACGTTCCGTGATGGATCATCACTCCTAGGGTTTTTTTTCGTGTAAGAGCGGTGTATCCGTTTGGGGATTCACCAACAGCCCTAAACCCTAAACCTAACCCCACATCAACCAAGAGGTATGCAGCGGTAGGAGTTCCTGCGACAGCAGATCTCAGTTCCGGGAGGCCTCGGTATAGCTTTGGGCTTCAGTAGAAAAGGGTTCCGTGAAGGTCTGGATAATGGCCCCCTGTAGAAATCCGAAGATGATGAAGGTTCTAAGGTTTAGGCCCTAAACCCTAAAGTTTAGGGTAAAGGGCCGCGGAGACCAGATGCCACCACAAAGTTGCAGGGCCAGGGCATGAGGGCTGCTTGGGTCTGGGTTTTGGTGTTAGGTTGCTTCCGGCCTTGCAAACTGTACGTAGTTTAAGGCTCAGCAGGTTCAGAGTTGAGAGTTTAGGGCCGAGGAACCCTACTACCCTAAATTCGAAA
The DNA here is from genome assembly GCA_905221635.1 of Symbiodinium sp. CCMP2456. Classification (NCBI taxonomy): domain Eukaryota; class Dinophyceae; order Suessiales; family Symbiodiniaceae; genus Symbiodinium; species Symbiodinium sp. CCMP2456. Next base: position 13,815 of record CAJNDV010019102.1, on the reverse strand, counting down.
CCCTGTAACCTATACCCTCAACCTTAAAAACCCTGTCGCTGACGTCCTCAAACTTGGCAGTACGGACTTGGGGGACACAGTTTGACAGCCCTTGGGCCCCAAGCTTCCAACCCGGGGTTGAGGGTTGAGGGTATGACTCCTGAAAGCCTCAAACAGCACGCAAAATGCATGATGTGTTCGGGATTCAACAGCCATGTCATGCAAGCATTCGCATTGAGTCTCTATGGGTTTGGTGGGCCCAATCTGGAACCGTTTCCAGTCGCTTAACCTGGTAGGAGGCCTTAAATCGATTAACCCTAAACCCAAATTCCTTAGCCCAAAACTCCGAAAGCAAGACAGGATCCTCCAAATCCTTACGGTACAAGTCTGGGAGAATGAACTCCTCTTAGGCCAGCAGCACAAGCGGTCCAAAAGGCACTGTGGGGAGTACATGAAACATATAGGGAGGGCTGCCATAGTCATTATGTACAGTTTGGAGAGTGAGTATTTTGGATTGGGGTTGTTTCTGCTAGGGTTATTGCCGACTATCAGCAGCGCTTTTGCTTTGTGAGTCATGGGTTCTTCTTAAATCTCCATGTGGGAAGGTTCATAAGGGACCATAAGTTGCAACTAGGCACTCTAAAGAGGGATCCCTCTACAAGGGGAGTCTGAGTTTCGAGAATCCAAGTATGCTCTTGCACCTGTTGGTGGCCAGGTCAGGGGCCTAAGTTGACAGGTCCGGGGTCCCTCCGAGGATTTGGGCTTAGGGTTTGGGGTTCAGGGTTTAGGGTTTAGGGTTTAGGGAGGATTGGGCCTAAGGGTTTTTAGTGTTCCGGGTGTCATAAGGTGTGGGTTTCGGGTTTCGGGTGTGTACAGGGTCCGAGCAGTAAGTCCTTCGGATTTAAGGCGGCGTTCAGAAGGATGGTGTCGGGCTTGGGGGTTTAACGAGCTTGCGGGGTATCGTCTCGAAATACTGCGGTGAGGTGTAAGATTTCGGTGCACTCTTTCTGGTTTCCGATGCAACTTGAAAGGCTGTGCCTTAAACTCTACGCCTACGTACAGACATTTGCTTTCGAGGCTCCTTGAGGGCAGCGCATCTTTTGCTGCTTTGACGACTGCAGCAGTCTGGGCCAAGATGTGTGTGCCCTTTTGCAGCAGATTCACTTGGAAGATGTGCGGTCCATTGGTAGACTTTAGGGTTTAGGGTTTAGGGTTTAGGGTTTAAGTAGAATGAGTTTTCCCCTCCCAGGGGAATCTGCACCTGTTGCGGGGACGACGGACGTTTGGCTCAGCAGTCCAGGCATATTTACCCTGGGTGGTGAACTTTAAAGCTCCGCATGATGTAAAGCAGTGTACCCATGCAGGCAGCGGAAGTTTGCAGACTTGATCCCGTCTGACTGTCCGTCCAGCTAAATTTCCGGGGCCTCAGAACCCCCGCTATGCATCCTCAACGCCGAAAAGTCCACCGCCATAACATCCCAGTCCTCCACACCTTACCATCCCACACCGTAACCCGAGAACCTCAGCTCCAAAGCCCAGAATCCGAAAGTTAGTCTTCCTACAGATGCCTTCGTAGGAAGGAGCCGACAACAAGACCGCATGAATAGGGAGTAGTAGTATTCTTGGCGGCCCTCCTTCATAATTCAGCCATCGAAAAATATACCCCAAAGCCCGGTAGCAACTATAACGCCCCCTGTGCTCAACCCTGATAGAAAGCTGCATTCGCAATCCTGATCGAACCTTTTCAAGGAACCTCTATGCGCAGTATTGCAGTAGAAGCCCAAGAGCTGGAAACCCAATAGCCTCAATCTTTAAGACGAATGCACAGGAAATCCCGGCACTTCTTGTCCCTAATGCGGTTTCCCACTTTTGGGGGTCTACTATAAGGCCTTATACCCTAAACCCTGAACCCCTAAACCGTCAAACCCTAAACCCCCAAAGCCCGTAAACCCTAAACCCCAAACCCCAATACCCCTAAACCCCTAAACTCCAAACCCTTACACCCTGAACCCCTAAACCCTAAACCCCCTAAACCCGCAAAACCCCTAAACCCCAAACCCCCAAAACCCCTAATCCCCAATTCCCTAAACCCCGAACCCCTAAACCCCTAAACCCCAAAACCCCAAAACCTAATACCCCTAAACCCGAACTGGTAAGCAAAGCCTAAGCCGGGAACCCGGAGGATTCGTGGAACGAATTTCCAAGGGAGATGTCCTTCCCGGACCGGAGGCGGTTTAGGGTCTATCTGAGGGTCTATAGGGCCTGTTAGGGTTTAGGGTTTAGGGTTGAGGGTTCAGGCTTAGGGTCTATCTTAGGGTCTATAGGGCTGTTAGGGTTTATGTAGGGATTTAGGGTTTAGGGTTTAGGGTTTCAGGTTTGGGGTCTAGCGGTTCCTGAGGTGTGGGTAACAAGGGCGCTTGAGGAGTTTTGCAATACTCTCCCTTACGGATCCATATCAGAAGTGCACTACTTACAAGATTCGCCAAAGCCCAGTCCATCTATTAAGGCTCCTATGGTAAGAGGTTGGTAGCGCTGTTACATGTTTTACCGGGTTATGACCCTAAACCCTAAACCCGAATGAGTCTCGGACCCCTGAAGACATGCCTGTCTTGCGCGACTGTGTGAGTCGTAACCCCAAATTGGTGTGAAGGGCTCGGTTCTGGCTTTGGGGGTACTTCAGGGTTAGTTATAGGGTGTGGGGTTCAGGAGAGCGCGAGAGAGAGAGAGAGAGAGAGTTCGAGTCTTAGGGTCAAGAAGAGAAATTGGAGTGAACCTGGATTTAGGATTGGTTTCCAGCTTAGGCAACAGCCCAGGGCCTGGGGGCTTAGGATTCATGTATTCATGTTCCGGGCCATGCGTTGAAGGACTCAGGTGTTGAGTTTCTGGGCTTGAAGGTTGTGGCTTCAAGATGCAAGTCATGTTCGTGGGACTCTCTAGCAGGCTCCAGCATGCTGAGGGGAAATGGCAGGCGAGCTCATCGTTTCAGGGTTTCCGTGGTTTCAGGTCGCCTGCGATTGCCACCTCAGGCCTCCTTCTATGAATCCAGCGGCTAAGCCCCAAAAATACAAGCCTTTAAACTACGCCTCATGACATAGGGGTCGGAAGAAGTAGTTAAGCATCGTCCTTGGAAATATCCTTAAGCATATCCCAAAAACCCCATCTCTTTCAGGCCCCAGTATTAACTCCGTCGCGTTGCCAACCTGGGTTCAACCTAGGTTGAACTCGAACTCAGCTCTGTTAAAAAGTTCGAACCTGGCTTCGAACTCTGTCATCCTGGACCCAACAAGCACCAAATGCAGGTCCTGACCCCTAATCATTTATTCTTAGGAACCAGCTCCCGCCTGGCAGCTTATGTTTCAGGCTGGCTTGTTTGTATTTACTACAGGTTTCATAGTTAAAGTCATGTTTCGGAGTAATCGTGGTAAAGTGATGTTGGGGACCATAAGGAGGTTCCAGTACTGATCAGTCCGACACCTACATTAAGGCTAAGACCTTTTGCCCATCTGTAAAATCGTCGGAAGGCTGCAGATCGCCTTGCATCTCAATGTGCCTCCACCCAGGCCTGTCTGAACGACATCTTCCGGCCCAAACCCTGAAGTTATGCACCTCAACGCCGGCCTAACCCCTCAAAACTCTAAATCTATCACCTTAGCCAAGCCTTAACTCGTACCCGACAGTTTTAGGAGTCAAAAAAGTTACGTGTTCTGGGTTTCCCGAATGCCGAAACCATGCAGTAATTAATGTAGACCTCTGATTCGCAAACCTCCTTCACGGAATATGGGTGGTTCTCTAAACTAGGGTCCCTTTTAGGATCCGTTTCAGAAGGGTTCCTCACTATATTGGGGTCCCAAATTAAAAGGGATCCTAACTTATAGAGAACTACCCATATAGTAGCAGGGATGCTAATACATTGGCCCTTGAAAAGGGGGGTTTTTTGTATTTGTCAGGTCTGAGCTGCATTGCACTTGGACCGGTGGCTTACTGTAGTAGCTTTTACATATACCCGATCATATGTATAGAGCTATAATATTACGAATAATGTTCTGATGTCTTCTGATTATGCCATTATATTTATATTTATATGCGTAGTAGATGTATGAAGATATATGTATGAAGATATTATACTGATCTTAACAAAATATGTTATAGAAACGGACCCAACCCAAAGTGACAAAGCCTTGCGGCAAAGATGTAACTTTCAGGAGGATGGCTTCGCACTGTTGTCACTATTGCTCAGAGAAGCCTGAAGCCATCTGGTCTAAACGACAATCGCCCGAAGGAGATGACACAAGCGCAGAAGCTTCAACTTTCACACATGCCTTGGTGCCACATCGCTCTTCTCAAACCTGCCAGTAGACTTCGACTTTCATCAAGGGCCTTAACATTCCAAGTCGAAATCTTAAACCCTCAGCGGTCACCTGTACGGCAAGCTTTCTAGTATAAGCCTTACAGCAAAGCTTCTACTAGCCCGGGTTTAGGGGCTCTTCAAAGGGGTACGTACTATTTCTAAAACATACTACAAGGGCTGCATACGATAAGACCTCGAGTCTGTTCCATCTGAGTGTACGAAGTTAACCATATTTATGCCAAAATATTTCTCCTGATTACGTAATGAGCGCGCCTCAACACGAGCTTGCATGTTGGGGTAGGTTTGCAGCGTTTCAGAAGGCTTTGTTAGCTCGGGCTGCGGTTCGGCAGTTTAGAAGTTCAGGGTTTTAGTTTGAGGGTTTTATGGATTGGGGCTGGGGTTCGGAGTTCGGACGTGCGCTTTAGGATAGGGTTTTCAGCCGGCTGATGTTGAAGAAGCTTAGGTCTGGGGATAGTGGAGGCATGGGGAGAGTAGATCCTCAACTGCATCCTCCCCGGGCATTCAACAGCTCACATGCTTCCTTTTCGTGGATCAAACCTGACTTAGAGCCAATGGGGGAATGGATCCCTATGATAGTCCCTTAAGGTCCCTTATAGTAGTCCCTATAACCCATTCCCCCATTCCCTACTAAGCACCAGACAGAAAAGCAGAGGTGTCAGGATCTCAACTGTCGGAGATGCTTTGCGACAGAGCGGCAGCCTCGGCAGTCCCATTTCCGTGCCGAGTCTTCCGGGACTTTCTGGGTTTGCGTAGGGTGTTAGGACCTGGTGGGGTCCAGGGTTGGAGGCTTAGGGATTAGGGTGTGGGCCATTACCCAAGTCACCAAGTCCGGGCCGCAGGAAAAGAGTTTTTGGGAACTTCCCCGAATTCGCTGGCCTTGGGTGTAGCACACAACTTTTCTTACAAAACCTCATAGGGTTGATGCTCCAGGCTTCCATTTCCCGGTCTAGCATCCTGGGTTCTCTGAACGCTGCGCTGGGCTGAATTGGGCGCGCATCGAGTGCAGGGCTTGAGGTCTAGAGCTTAAGGCAGGGTTTAGTACATTTAGGCTATACCTTAAGAACCCAAAACCTACTTTTTTGTGGGGTCCCTATAAATCCCATATGAGGGTTTATAATAAGAACCTACAAAAAAGTGGGTTTTGGGTTCTTAAGGTAGAGTCTAAAAGTTAAGGGGGGCATGGTTTGGGAGAGTTCAGGTCAAGCGGCAGCGGCTCTACAAAGCGTGGTTGCATGACGTGTAGTGGCTTAGTACAGAACAGCGATGTAACTACCCAAGGGCTCCTATGTAGTTCCTTTTCGGATAGTATACTATAATAATACTATAATTCCTTGCCAAAAAAACCATAACAGACCCAAAAAGGAACTACATTGGAGCCCCTGGGTAAGGTCCGACGTCTCTACTTGGGCCTCGATGGCGGGGCGTCAGCGGATGAGGGCCTCCTTAGGCTCCTCCAGCTCCTTGGTTCGGCGATAATAGGTAGTATTTTAGGGTTTAGGGTTTAGGGTGTTTGGGATTAGGGGTACCCCTTAAAGGGTACCCCTTCTGAACCCTACTTTTGGCTCTCTTAAAAGGGACCTTATTGAGAGGGTCTATATCCCCAAGGGTCCCCCTAATCCTAGCTCTCAGATAAGGGGCTTTGGGATCTTGAGTCTTGCTGTAGGGCTGCTTTTTTTGGGAATTAGGGTTTGGGGTTTTAGGGTTTAGGGCTGTTTTTTTCGGATTTAGGATTGTTTTCAGATTTCAGATTTTAGGATATGTCGGGTTGAGGTTTTCAGGATATCTCTTCGGTGTTTATATGTTGTTTATGTACGGGCTCTTTGAGGGTTCCCGATCAGGGTTAGAACAGAAATTTGGGGTGTCTACGGTTCAGGATCCAGGGCGGGCTTTCGATGGGTCCTGGTTCTGTAGGATCCTACGGTGTCTTCCAAGGGTTATGTAGGGTTATAGACTATCATAGAGGATGTTATGTTCTCTTCAGGTCTTCTTAGAGTTAATTATCTAAGATCTGTGCTTTGCATGAGGTTTAGAGTGTGGATCGGAAGTTTGGATTTAGGTTTGAGGCTCTTCGGTTTGATTGTCAGGATTTCGGCTTGAAGGTTTCGCGTTTTGGCGTTGTTCGGGAGACGAGCTTTCAGAGCTCAGGCTTTCATTCCTTTGAGGCGTTGGAGGCTTTGGGAGTTTGTACAAGGTTTAATATACAGGCGGAGGAAACTGCACATACTGCGACATGTTTAGGTGTTTACTAGTAGCTGTTCTGAGTGGTGTTAGCTCCAAGAGTCCAGTACCTGAAAGGTATTTTCTGGGAACGCTCACCCTAAACCCCTAAACCCTCTTTATTGCCCCCGGTTGTGGCAACTTGCAGCTCGGTTGTCGATTAGGTATAAGGGTATCCATTAAAAGCTGTTTTGTGGTTCTCTCGCAGCCAGGCCTGACAGGGTCTAGAGTCTAGAGTCTGGATAGCCTGCCAAACGTTGTATCTTAACCTCAGTATTTTGCCTGCAAGCTTTCCGAAGACCCAACATCTGAGACCGGAATCCTCAGCCAGTCCGAAGTCCGAAGACCTACAAACCCAGCCAAACTCCGTAATTCCAATCGCGCAAGGCTGTAGACCGAAGCCCCAACCCGAAAGCGAAAAAACACATGAAACACAAAGTGGTCGTCGACAGGGTTTCGTTGCCACGGATGCAGCTATCGCAGGCCTTATTGAATGTCAGCAAGTCACAACAAGTAACGAAGCTCCTCTTATCCGGTTTTGTTCGAAACCCTGAAAAGTAGCCTTATGAAGAGCCATCCCACACCTTATGCAACAGCTTTACAAAGCCCCATGAGCAGCAGCCAAGCCCTCTCAAAGGCTTGCGGATGCCATGAAGACGCCGCTGTGTTGCATCTTCCAAGAAGCCCAGTTACAGTTACAGCTATGTATCCTATGTTTAAGGCTTAGGCTTTAACTTTAGGGGACATAGGCTAGTTCTGATAATTGGAGCTCAGAGCCTATGGAGTTTAGGTTGCTTGTCCTATACTAAGCAAGGCTTTAGATAGGCAACTTGGCTTCTTGGGTTTGTCAAGCAGCCAAGCCCTTGCAGCTTCGCCATCGCAGCGATACGTGAAGAGTGGTGCGAGGGCAGCTTCGTTCTTGAAGAACGAGCAACCTAGCAAGAGTGTGCGGGAGGCCTCGTGTCATTAAATTTTGCAGCCAAGCATGTCCTGGCAGCACTTTCGCGCCACTGGATCCCATACACCCCAAAAGTGTAAATCCAAACCGAAGACGCCGAGCTCGCATCAGCGGAGCCAAAAGCGGTATAGGCAAACAGGTGACATTTGTAGCACTTCAGAGCACATCTCCCAACATAAACACAACAGCTGAGACAGCAGATTCGCGAGGCAACGATGAATTTCGCGCGAGGGCTTCGGGTTTAGGTCCTCAGGCTGAGGAGTCTTAAGCCGACATGCACCGCGAAGAAAACTCCAAATAAAAAAAGACATTGGTGACAAGAGTTCATCCCCGACCCAGTCCTCCTTTCAGTGGAAGTCATAAACTCGGAAAGCGTCCAGGAAGCTAAGCCCGAAACCCAGAAGTCGCTGCATGTAGTCCGAAGCCCGCAAGTCACCGAGAAGCACATGCTGCGCACGAAGGCAGGGCAGCCCGATGATGATCGAGGCCGTGAAGCAGGTCAAGGACAATTCCGAGCTTCGGTTTTAGGGCTGCCAGAGAAGCCGTGTTTCGCGGGTTTAGTGCTGCAGATCGATTCTTGTTGCCGGCGCGACATTGGCTGGGAGACTTTGTTCCAGTGCTCCTGTGCTGAAACGGCACTAGGCATGCGATACTGATGGCCTCGAGACATCTCGAGACGCTTGCCTTGTAGGGACTGAAAGCATGAAATGGTGTACTCTATTCAACGTTTCGGGTCCTTGGGTTTGGTGCATTGAGGAAATCCCCCAAGCCGGCTAAGCCTGTGGTGTGGGCTGCATACCAGCCCAAAAACCCTAGGGTTTTCTGTATGTACCGTAATTCAAATCCGACGCGTACGAAGACGAGGAGGATGTTCTGATACAAAGCCATAAGAGTTTGGTTTCGAAGCGATCTTTAATCTGTGTCAACGGCGCCTGTTCTCGACGAGGAGCTTTCTTGTGGTCCCCAAAAACCCAGAAGCTATTTTATCACGGGAAAGAACTCTGCAAACTACACTATAGTTATACCCGTAACAACACGCCCGCCCCTAAACCCCTAATCTGTTGTGGCAGCCCAGCATCCGACACCCGGAAGCACCAGGACAGCGTCAGCGAGGAGTTCTTGTCTCTGAAATCCAACGTGAAGTGCCAGGCATTTGTTTGTTTAGGGCTTAGGGTTTAGGGTTTAGGGTTTTGTTTGCCCTTTTGTTGGCTCTTCGGGGGTTTTTGGGACAGGGCTCAGCCTAGGGGCAAGCAAACGAAGCGTGCATGCGCAGGGCTGGAAGGGGGAACTGTTCAAGCACCTTGCGACCCGCGACTTCGCCACACCCAGAGCTGAATTATCAGCCGTGCGATTTGGCTTCGAAATCTCTGCACATGCACTGGCACGGAACTGCCACCCTAAGGCCTAAACCAGGGCCCAGAATCACACGACATGAAGCTTACACACCGATTAATTATCTCGAACCCTTACCCCCTAAGCCCTTAACATCCCTGAAGTCTTTGCCCTACATCCTAAATGCTAGCTGTTCGGCCCGAGCGCCCAATACCCAACACCTTAGGCGCTGCCACCGTACACCCCACAAAGCCGTACCCCAAACTCCCGACTCCCGCGCCCCTCCAAAAACTCAACAGCAAAGCGAACCCAGAAGCCGTCCAAAAGGCCGTGGCCACCCCGCTGCTCGTGCGGCTGGGTCTTGGGGGCCCGGCTGACTTGCCCGACCTCCTCGGTGAGGCGCCTTTTGTTGTTGCTTAGGGTTTAGGGGTTTCGGTTTTGGGGTTTATCGGCTAGGGTTTAGGGGTTTGGGGTTGCAGGCCGGGAAGGGGGTCGGGTTTTGGATTGAGGGTTTGGGGTTTCGTATCTGTTCGCATTTAGGACTCTAGGGCTTCGGGTTGCGAGCTTTCGGATATCGGACGGTTGTGTTGCCTTGGGGTTTCGGGTTGGGGGTTGTCAGGGGCCAGGGTTTACGGAACCCCCAAAACATATGCTTGAAACTTAAATCGCACCTTTGACCGTGTAAAATGTATGGAGTACCAAACCGACAAAGGTTCAGGTGTTGGGGTTTGCGTTGGTTTGGCCGAATGAATTATCTACTACCTTAGTACGTTGGCCCTTTTTCTTTGGGAAACCTCTGTCAAGATGCAACACTGGACTGGATTTGAGGCCATGGTTCCGGTAAGCTTCTCATAGTGTTCAACAAGAACACGCTCCCCCGCCCAAAGTTCCATGTTGATTATGCAGAGGTTGCCTACCGCCGACTCGAATACATGTTCGCACCGACCTATCAGCACGCAGAGACTAGAGAAAGAGACAAGAGTTTAAATTTCCTAAAGAAGCCGGGTAAGGCCGGCCAAAGTAGGTCGTGGGGTTGTAGCATTAGGCTTCCATGGTTTTGGAACTCCAGGAGGTGGGGCTGGCTTCGGGCGAAGTGTTTAGCCTTTTCTGGCCTTTGGTGTCGCGTACTGTTGTCTGATTAGCGCTTGGGACGTGCCAAAGCAAAACAGATGCAGCATACAGGTTCGGTTTATAGCGTGTGGGTGTGACAAGGGACTGGCGCCCAGACTTGTTCCAACTGCGTCTGGGTCTGCCCCAAAGAGCCAGACAAAACCCTCGGAAGCTATTAGCAAATTCTACAAACCATGTAAAATTGCAGAAATTCAGACGGCCGAGTAGAGCAACATCGAAACTGGCATTGTAGTGAGGGCCTGCACAGCTTGCTAACCCAAGTTTGAAGAACCAAACCAAGCACCCTAAACCATACAACCACAGAAGTCTGGTCAAAGTAGATACCCGGAGCACGCTTACACACATGCACTATATGTCTTGCATGTGTATGTGTACTACAAGCAGAAACAGACGAATCAGTCGATGTGTATAAATTACATGTCTATCTATCTATCTATATATATATATGTGTGTGTGTGTGTGTATACATACACATGTATGTACATTCATACCTGCCTACATACATGCATGCATGCATACATACATACATGCGAACCTACACGCACTACATTGCATTATATTACACTATACAGGACAGTACGTTGCCTTTCATGGCATACACACATAAGTCACATACCCACATGCATACATACATACATACATACAAACATACATGCATACCTACACACATACTTGCATACTTACATCTCACACACACACACCGATACATACCTACCTAGATACCTACATACCGACATACATCCATACATCCATACTTACATACATACATGCATGCATGCATGCATGCATACTTACGCATAATCACACAGAGATACGCCAAAGGGAAGTGTATGTGTGGTAGTGTGTGTGTGTGTGGGCATGCATTCGCAATTTGCAAACGCATGCATGCATGCATGCATGCATGCATGCATGCATGCATGTTAACATGCGGCAGAGGGGCATTCGTCTCCGAGATGCAGGTGCCATTGCTCCCTGTCCGTCACAGGCCGATATCCACTACTCCTCTGAACCACTGCGAAATGCTCATCTATGTAGGTCGTTCAAGTCCCTGTAACGGCCCCTTCCTTTTGCTGCAAACTTGCTGTTGAGGCCCCAAGCAGTGCCGGAAGTGCTGCAGCTGGCGCTGGGGCCTCACAGGGATCTATAATCCAAGGTTAGGTATTCAGAAGCATATTGCTCTTCAACTCCTTGGGTGCATCCTGACACAATATGAATCTAGTGCACAATGCCTCAAATTCTAGTCTAAAGGTTTAGAGTTTCGGGTAGGTGCAGAGTGTTTGGGTTCTTCAGGTGGAGCCTCGGAGGGTTCAACGGCTTTCCCTGTGCAAAGAGCATGCTGATAGCGAAGTGCACCGCAGACGCCTTCTCAGATCGGTAAGCCTGTGTAGTAGGGGGTCGGTTACATGTGCTCGGCAGAACGATGCGTCCATGATATATCAAGCATGCTTTTATTCGGACAACAGGGCTTGTAGCTTGAATGTGCTTACCGCGTTTCTGTTTGGTTTCGGGCATGAAGGCTAGCCGGCCAGCCTACGCAGATGTCGAGGGGTATGCTTCTGAAGCTTCAGCTTCTTGCAACCATCCGCTTCTCCCTGACATCTCAATCTCATAGCCGTAAACGAAAAAAACATTCCATCGCAGATCACCTGCTATGCCCGGAAGCCCCATACCATGACCCGCATAAATTCCGAAAAAGCCCTCTGCCTGCAAGCCCGCCCTCACACCCATAAATTGTAATCCGCAAAACCCTGAACCCGAAGCCACCCTCCGATTCTCTTGAAGCCTCTCTACACACTACACACCTCAATCTCTGATACACCTAAACACCTAAACCCCGGTAAACCAGCTGGGCGGGTGGGAAACAGTACCCCATACTCTACGCCTGAACTCTAACCCCTGCCCTTGACAAAAAACGCTAAACGCCTTAAACCAGAATTCTAAACCCTTAATCGTTAGCCTAAAGCCCTGAACCCCCGGCTTGTCCGAGTGTGAGTGTCGAACAAAACTCCCAAACCCTCAACCCTTACGCCTCCAAAACTTAAAAGACAAAATGCCAAAACTAAGCGAGGTCGACCTTCTCGGCATCTTGGCACGACTCGAAACGTAGTTCCTTTTTGGGTCTGTTATGCCTTTTTGGTAACGAACAATGGCATACTATTACTATCCAAAAAGGAACTACATAGGAGCCCTTGGGTTAAGTTCAAGGTTTAGGAAACACAAAACGCAGTCGGATGTGTATGCGAGGTATTGCATCGTGACTTGGCATCGTGTGAGATGTGACGTGAGCGAGGCTGGTGTGCAAAGGCAAACACACACAGAAGTCCATCTTATACTATATAGCTATAAACATGGAACCGAAAAATGGTCTTGGTAACTGTTCAGGCTCCAAGATTAAGGGAGCGACTAGATCCTCCACTTGGCTGCTGCTTAGGAGTTGATGCTCCTGCGGCCAAGACCGAGAACCTCCTAGACTTCTGAGGCTTTGAGGCTGCCTGGGCCTTGCGGCTCGGGTCGTGTTTTTTGATCTAACAAAGGGAGGGTGGCTACCCGTATTCTTCGAACCTGAACCCCAACTTGCTCTAGGGCCTTTGGGGGAAGACCCGTCTGTGAAATCTGTCAAGCCATCATCTGCGCACCGGACGTGCGATGAAAGTCAGTCTGGACCGTTTCGGAGGCGACGGCGCTGTGCGAAATGTCGTGCAGCATCGCCGCCGCGACTTCCCAACCTCTCTTGCATCCAGCGGGAATGATGCTAAAACGGTTCCGAGGTTTCCCACCTACTGCCTCCCACTCCGGCTGGAATGCTTCGACAGCGAGCCTTGACAATTCCTCTAACAGGAATTGGATGCAGTAGGCTCCTGTCTATTAGCTCAAGGCTTATCACCACGCCTCGTGCATCATCGCCGAAACTTCAAGACTTCACTAGGTAGCATCTACTAGACAGGAGTGTACAGGACACAACCCCCCGTAGGTAGGCACTTCGACCACCGAAGGTAGCGCAAACTGTTCGTCCAGGGCAAATGCCGAGAACCTAGAACAACCCGAAATGCAGCACCGAGCCCACACAGGCAAGACCCCACCCGGAGGATCATCGAATCAAGGTTAGAAGTTTGGGCCGATTTGTTTACGCATTCAAGCCTTCAACCATCAAACACAAGGCGGTGCCACACACGAGAGGCGAGCATAGCTACTGCTGCTCCCCAGAGAAATTGAGGCGTAGCACACATTGTGGCTAGCGGCAAACCCTCCAATAGTATGACATAGTTAGTTACAGTTTGCCGGGGCCACTACAGATGAGATGATTGCTCATCTAAACATACCTCTACAACAGCAGCCCAAGCTCTGGGGTGTTCTTTTTGAACGCATTTTTTCTCAAGCCCGGCTCCTTCAATGGACTCCACCCTGGCGCCCGCTTCTTGCGCGGAGTGCGAGACGGTTTTTATTTTTGCAAGTCAAGCCAGGGTTTTGGGTGTAGGGTTCAGAGTTTATGGGTTTTTGGGCCTGGGGTTGCAGTCAGCCAGGATTCCTGCTGTTTCATGTTTGCATAAGAAGCAGTTGGAGTGGTTTTATGCGGTTTAAGTCGAACTGAACCTATGGTGTCGTTCAGAGGAGCAGACGGATGTCATGTCATTGGATAAAGGAGCTAGACGACAGGGCTTCGGTATTCTCCACCGGCACGACATGGCCCATCCTTGTCAACGTCCATCCCCTCAGAGAACATCCTGTGGTTGAGCTCGTATTCCGACCGAGGCCTTCATCTTCCATCATACATATACATATATATATATATATATGTGTGTGGTGGGGTCCTTTATGTATCATTTGACCC
>CAJNDV010019091.1:47165-67489 GCA_905221635.1 Symbiodinium sp. CCMP2456 | reverse complement strand
CCCTAAACCCCAAACCCCTATAAACCCTAAACCCTACACACCTAAACCCCAAACCCCAAACCCCTAAACCCCAAACCCCAAACCCCTAAACCGCAAACCCCTAAACACCTAAACCCCCAAACCCCAAAACCCCTAAACCCAAACCCCATAAACCCTACATACCTAAACCCTAAAGCCTAAACCCTAAACCCTAAACCCCTAAACCCTAAACCCTTAAATCTCGAAACCCTAAACCCTAAACCCGAAATCCTCGAAACCTTCAGAAACCGAACGCCCCGGGGGTCCACGCGTCCGTAGGTCGTAGCCCCCGAAGGCCCATAGCTGAAGTTGCGCCTTGGTCTGCGTGAGTTTTAGGCCTTTAAGGGGTTTAGGGATTTTAGGGGTTTTTGAGGGGTTTAGGGTTTAAGGGCTTAGGGTTTAGGGTTTAGGATTTTAGGATTTAGGGGTTTAGGGCTTTTAGGGATTTGGGGTTTTGAGGGGTTTAGGGATTTGAGGTTTTTTAGAGGTTTAGGCTTTAAGGGTTTAGTGTTTAGGGGTTTAGGGGTTTAGGGTTTAGGGCCTCGGTCTGCGTTGGTGTGGGTGTTGGGGGGGTTTAGGCTCTGGGGTTTACGTCTGCGTTGGTTTGGGTGTTGGGTGTTGGGGCGGGCCTTCCGGATTGCAGTAGGGATTTGGAGTCCGGCTTGGGGTTAGGGGCTCGGGGTATAGGGTGCAGGGTTAAGGCTGGGGGTTATAGTATGTTTGGATTTGAGTAGGGTAAGGGCTCCGGGCTTCGGGCCTTCTTGGCCCACCGCGCAGCAATAATGTCTACATGTGGGATGGTGCGGCAACGTACCCATGGGTTGGCAGTTGGGGGAGGGGGGGGGGACGCTCCCACAATCAGGGGGCGCGGCCCAAACCTGGGGCTTGAAAAAAAATCCAACAGCTGCAAAAGGCTGTTCTTCGACATAGTTTTGAACGTTTTGGGGGGTCCAGGTAAATACTGAGAAACCCGAAGCCCCCGCCCTGAACCCGAACCATATAAGTCTTTCATTCCAAACTCCGTAAGTCGCAATTCTGGGCCTCTGAACCTCCGGGCTCTTCGCACTAGGGCCTCTGTGGGTCGTCTAGGATCTTTGAGAAGTTTACAACTGGGTTGTAGTTTGGGGGCCCTGAAAAGTATTCATGAACATGTACCTCTGTAGAAACCATAAGGGAAATTTTAAAGTTTCCCGAATTGCCACCTAGACAAAGTTTAAAGAGATTGGGGCAACAAACCCAGGATGCAACAGGACTTAGGCGACTTAGTCTCAAGTGTTTAGTTTGGAGCTCTTGCCGTTGATTTTAGTTTGCACCGTAAGGCTGCATGGCTGCAATATGCAACAATCCTGACAAACAATATCTTGAAATGATGTAGGAGCGGTAGGAATTAGAATGTGTTGGGGCTTCCTTATTACAATAATTATAGAATAATAATGGGTCCCAAAACCCTATTCTAATTATAAAGGCCCCTATATTAACTGAACTTGAAAGAATCTCCGAAAGACACCTCGCCATTCTGGAAGCTCGACTTCGGGTTGAAATATCGGGTTTCGCGTCTACTCTCCTGAGAAGGTGAGCAAAGACGCTGTGTTACCAGATCCCGAAACGAAAACATACAATACAAACGGAACACACTAGCAATAAACTTACCCATGAGGTGTATAGCAACCTTCACCAGTCTTCGCATCTGCGAACCTTAGACACCAAGGCCCCAAACATAATCAAAACTTCACAAGGCGCCAATACAATCCTGACGCCTAAGCACTAAGCTTCTCGGAACCCCGCACATGAAGCCCCTATAAGGCCTAACAAACGCCAAATCAAACACCTGCTTGTGTCACCCAACTCCGGCAAGGGACCTGCTGCTGTCTGTGCAGAAGCCCCCCTTGAGTCGCTGGTAGGTGACCTCGACAGCATCTGGATCTGAAAGAGTTGAGGGCGTGGAGTTGAGACTTGAGACGGGGACATTTTTGAGAGCGTGAAATGAAAGAATGGCCAAGTCTGCAGGGCATGATTGTAGTAGAATATAGCCCAAAACCCTATTAAGATTATTAAGGCCCCTACATTCGGGTTGTTGAGACCACTAAGATGTCGGGCTGGCCTTCTAAGCCCACCCCTGAGCCCTCAACTTCCCAGGAACATGTCTTACCCATGGTCTCCGTTGTTTGGGGTTAAATTATAAGACCCTTAACATAAAAATGGTTCAACCAAAAAAAAAGAACTACAATGGAGACTATAGGTAGAAGGCACGGCGCCCGTCCTGCACCCCTCGCGGCAAACTCTCTAGCGGCTTTCCAGGTGTAGGGTCTCGGGGTTGAGGGGGGCTCTTCGTGTTTAGGGCTAAGAGCACTTTTGATCCTACGAAGCCACGCCGGTGTGCGAACTGCGTTTTCTTGCGCTTGAGGGGTTTATGGGTTTAAGTTTTCGGGTTGAGGGGTGGGGTTCCCACAGGAACGCCCTGCGGCCCTTTTGGGCATGCGGTTCAGCGGCAATCACAGCCAGCACCATGATGAGCGAGAAAAGCCACACGGAGCCTCCTGCCCATACAGCGCTTGCAGCTTTGGGGGTTTAGGGTCAAATTAATCCGTATGCCACACCCCCATCTCTGCCCGAAGCATGGATCGAGGCATTAAACAGCTTTACCGAATACACAAGGGTAAATGTTTACCAATATTATTCCTTAGACTTCCTTGCCTATGGTGAAATACCCCACAACCCTATGCTAATTACTAAGGCCCCTGTGCTGCATGAGGTGGGCAGTTCTAACTCAGGTTCCGGGCCAGGAAGGCGAGAAGGAATCGGGCGTTTGCTGTCCGGAATTCCGGAACCCTAAACCCTAAACCCTAAACCCTAAACCCGGATTTTAGTGGGGAGTTGTCTTGCTGCTCGTCAATCTGGGGATCGCGGGGCTTCACATGGGGGGGATCTTGATAGCTAGACTTGGGTTCTTTTAAAAGTTTAAACGGTCCCTTCGGGAGGTCATAAGGGTTGCCAGAACAGGGGGGGGGTGCTTAATAGTTGGAGCAGGGTTTTGAGGTAGATTAGAGTTCTGGGATTCCAATGTTGAGTCTGTTGTAACGGTCTTGATGACAATCCGAATCCCCGCCAAGAGTTTGCACTCGGAGGTTGCTGGTAGTAATCAGTGGGGGTGTAACTCCTCTGGTATAGGTTATGACTATAAACCCTAAACCCCTAAACCCTGAACCCATAACTATAAGGGTTCCCTAATTATAAGCCCCACTTATAATTACCCATGGAAACTCCAAGTCTCCAAGTAGGGTTTCAGTGGAGGGAGCAGGGGCTTAGGATACGAGGGCTTCTTCGGCCTCCACCCGACGCTCAAACTCAGAACCCCCCCCCTACACTGCCCTACACTGTAGTCTAAATTAATTACAGTATGCCCAACCAGCTTACCTCTAACCTGTATACATGCTGAAGCCACAATCCGACATCCTGGACCGAACCAGACACATTACACTCTGGACTCGAACTCAAAGTGGAGGAAGGCGCCTTCGTCATCAGAAGGGCTTTTCGGAGCAGTGCTGGACGGGTCCTGCTACAAAGATACAGACACTCAGGGGTCGACGTCTAAGAAAAAAACGCATCAACAGAAAGATCCTGCGTCGTTTGGCTTTGAGGTTTTTGGTTTAAGGTCCAGGGTTTAGGGTTTAGGGTCTAGGGTTTAGGGTTATAAAACGACCCTAATCCCGACAATGTGGATTGCAGAAACCCTGATTTGGGACATCCTTATGTTCACGTGGGGCCTTTGAGGTTGCCATGAAGGTCTGTATATCAATATAGATAAGGTGTAGGGTTTAGGGTTTAGGCATGACTATTCGAAGTTTCGAAACACTATATACCTTACAGCTTCTGATGATACTATATCCTACC
The DNA here is from genome assembly GCA_905221635.1 of Symbiodinium sp. CCMP2456. Taxonomy (NCBI): domain Eukaryota; class Dinophyceae; order Suessiales; family Symbiodiniaceae; genus Symbiodinium; species Symbiodinium sp. CCMP2456. The sequence goes on along the minus strand of CAJNDV010019091.1, from coordinate 63,580 downwards.
TATGCTGAAATTGTACCTCCCGCCGACAAAAAAAAACAACGACAACTACTCTAATCACAAAAAACCCCGATGGAGGAACTCAATGCTCTGAGCTCAGAAGCCTTTAAAGTTTAGTGAACTTTTTAGGGGCCGCAACAATGCGAAGAGACTTCAACAAATACAGGGAGGCATTTTCAAAAGCGGGAAGACGATCCCTAAAGGTTCATGTGCCCAAATAGATCCCAAATAGTATATACTTTGGCCTTAAAGTAGTCCCTATATAGGTACTTTGGGGCCAAAGTATATACTATTTGGGTACATGGGCCCTTTAGGGTATTGATATCTTGACCTCCATGTCAGGGTCCAGGATTGGGGGTTTTATAGGATTAGGGTTTAGGGTTTAGGATTTGGGGGCTTAAGTTTTGGGGTGGGGCCAAGGGTTGAGGTCGGCGGCCTTATCCGCAAGCAACCCACCACCAGCTGCATAGAGTTGAGTTTAGGGTTTCGGGGTTGAGGGCTTAGGCGTTTAAGTGAGGTCGCTTGCAGTTGTAGACACTGCGTCACTGCATGTGGCCCCAAAAGCATTGTGACAAAGCCTTGGGCAACATAACAGCTTCAGAATTGGGAGATCATCCTGTTTAGGGTCGGCATAACAAGGCTTCCACAAACTCCCTTCTCAATCTGTTCCCAATGTGCTGAAAAGTCGGCTAAGAGTGCCCCCTGCCCCCACACCAGCCCTAGATCGCAGTTCCCCCCCAGTCTTCCCTGTGGTCCTGAGAGGCGCTGAACCTGCGTTAACGGTTTTGGAATTATATAGGGCTTATATGGTTCAGGGTTCAGGGTTTAGGGCGTTCGCATAAGCTCGTGTCATGGCACCTTCGGGGCTGGATTTGTTCTGACGATTTCGGGTTGGATTTCTCTGATTCTGCTACTAGCCTTGTGGGCTGTCTGTCTCTGAAGCTTTCCGAATCCTAATGTTCCGCTTCAGCAAACTGCAGATGACAATCACACAATCTCGTGTAGCGTTCCACAACAGATTCATGTGACCAACAATCCAAAACAACTCCCGGAACCTAAATGCTAGACCTATAGGGTTTGGGTTCAGGGTTTAGGGTTTAGGGTTTATACGCCCTAAATCCTAAACCCCACGGACCTGCTGCTGGAAACCTTGATCCGTCGGTTCTCAAGATCAGCACAGGAGAGGCACCCTCAAATAAAGTTGCGACTTTTAGCGTTTAGGCTTGAGGTGTGCCCGAAGTGTAACTGCCGACAGACTGCCTGTGGGTATTTGAGCTTTGGAGTGTAGGACCCTCTGAGCTTTGATTTCTTTTCCGGTTTCGAGTTTAGACTCGAGGATATCCTAAAGGTGTTGGAAGGCCTCGAAGCCCTGAACAAAGTTGCCTGATTCTGTAACTGAGCCTCTCAGCATCCACAAGGATCTATAGTGCCTTTGACAAATTCCCACAAACCCCAGCAGCATTGCGCTGCTCAAAAGGTGACGCGATATGTGCGGCGGGATTCCGGCATGGAAGCTCTGCATAGTGCAGTCTGCAACGCACCCGTCTTCTAATTCTACTCCTTCCACTGCGTGGAACGCCAAGCCAAAGAAACCGAACCACCTAAACCCTATTCCAATTGGACACCCCCCTCCCCCTTGGCCTCTCCGTTTGTTGGCCTGGCGGCGATGGGCAGCGAGTTGTCTTCAGATATGAGGAGGTTCCTTACAGGATGGGGGGACTTAGAAAGCAGAGTTCTGCGTGAGGTCACTGTGGACATACCTATTAGGGGTTTATGGATAAGAGTTTTGGGTTTAGGGTTTAGGGTGTATACCTACAACCCCAAGTTGGGTACCGATAGCCCTACCGAACCTCATGTCCTCTGCTCAAGTGTTTAGGGTTTAGGGTTTAGGGTTTAGGCTTTAGGCTTTAGGGTTTTTAGGGTTTTAGGGTCTTTAGGGTTTAGGGTTTAGGGTTTTTATGGTTTTTAGGGTTTAGGGTTTTTAGGCTTGGACACCAAAACCTGTAAAATCGCAAAGCACCCCGTGCGCAACGAACTCTGCAAACGAGTTCGAACACAATTCCCCCTGTGGCTACACCCAAGAAGGATCCCAAAATGATCCCTCAATTTCAACAAGCATCCCTTACATCCGTTTTAGTAGCCCTTAGAGCAACGCCTTGCGATGCCCCTGTTGGTACCCTACACCCTCAATAAGCATATAAACCCTAAACCCTGAACCCCCTTTCAAGAAATATCCCTAAACCCAAAACCCTAAACCCTAAACCCCAAACCCTCTACGACTGGCCTTGAAGAGCATAACGCTTTGCGGCATCGGGGCTCGTCTCCTTGCTCTTCATGGCTTTTCACAGGTCATGGTAGGCCTTTTGCTTTGCACTTTTAAGTGTTCCCGAACCCCCCCAGGTACCGACTATATAGGGTACTAGAGCCCCTAGGGCCCTATATAGTAGGTACCTGGGGGGTTAGGGGTTTATAGGAGTTTTATGGTTCATTGCAGTTCTATAATTAGAGTGTTGGAAGGGGTCCACGTCTGCTGCTTTAGGGGTTTAAATAGGAGTCGTTGTCCTGCTAATCGCACATATGGCGTCGTTTGAGCAGTGGAAAGCAATCATGCAGCAGTAATCTGACGGCCTTGAAGACTCTTAATGTAGGGGCCTTAATAATTAGAATGGGGTTTTGGGTCCCATTATACCATATTTATAATAAGGAACCCCAGAATAGTATTGGTAACTATTTCGGCCGCTACATTACTTCGATGGATACCTGTCTTGAAGGGGATGCAGAATGTGCAAGTCTCGGGTTGAGGGTTTAGGCTTTAGGTGAGTCAGACGGACGGCTCTGCGAGACGGAAGTCCATGCCGGCTTACTGCTCGACGGTTTTGGGATTTTTTGTTGAATGACCCTGTTTCCGTCTTGTGAGAGTTCGAAAAGTGGAGTTTAAGGTTTAGGGAAACAAGCCGAACAGCGCCCCAAACAGAAGACCACGCAACTCACTCAAAGCCGTGATGCTACCGGCCTAATGCAAGGCTCCCAGGTTCCAATCAAGACAACAAAATCAGGCGTCCGTGTTTTCGTACTGTAGGGGCCTTAGTAATCGGGATAGGATTTTGGGGGTTCTTATACCTGGAGAACCCTTTGTAGCATTAATTCTTGCTCGTAGAGGTTTTGCGCTCGTTTGAGCGATTATTTTTGCATTAATGTACTTTCGCTCGTTTCGGGAGAGAATCGTTCGAATTGCAGAGAAACGCCCGTTTACCACCAAAAACGCACAAACGCTCAAAGATGCTGATGCTCATGATGCACTATGACATCAAGATCTTCACAGATCTGCCAGGCTCCCAGATTTTTCAAGCCCGCACTCTGGTCAAAGCCTGCTTGTGAAGCTGCTCTTTGTACGCACCTAGCATCTTCTGCATGCATCGGTAGGCGCAACTGAGTGCGTGTGTACCGCTTCGCCTTGCTGTCCTTGCTGCCTTTCCAATAAAGTCTTCGTCGCTCCAGCAGGCTTGGTCTTAGCTGAAGATCACGCACAGAACTCGATTTTATCTATAGTATTGCAATTGCGAGTCTGCACACACAGTGCGGCTCAGAGGCTCATAGGATTCATGGCTTTGTGACCACGCAGTCCAAGTACACGAAGCTTAGCCCTGGGTTACTAGCGGATGTCGAAGAATTATAATCGAAGGACTTCATTAATATGCACATGCATCAAAATTGCCGATAGGTCGCATGAAGTGTGACTGCATGTGCAGCTTGGGTTTCATGCTGAACAGCTTCCAGGTCGTGGTCTCATGGCACCGGCGGGCCAGCTTCGCGTATCCAGCCTGAGATCAGCTAGGGATCGTGGCTCTTGGGCTGGGTTGTTGCCACCGTTATTTATAAATGCCGGGAAGCGCACATCTCGTCTCCTGCTTTTGCAACCAGAAGGTTAACAGGAGCCTCTAGCCACAGGCCTTCGCCATGTAGTGTGCGAAAATACCGGTTGGCACAGGCCACTGTATACTTCAGCATCTGAAAAAGCTCTGCAGAGCAATCCTTAGCTACAAAGGTTCGTAGCACTTGCAAGTCTCCATGGCAGACTACTACATATACTATTGTCATGATGGCCTAGTGGTGTGTGGCTTATGCAAACGATATGAAAATTACTTTCCACATATAGGCTCTAGCCGTGACACAAAGTCCTCTAGCCAAGACGTCATCAAAGCTGTGTCAGCTCCCCTTCCGCCGGTTGCATTTGGAAAGTCGGCCTTCCTTATCAGCTACGATATACTGTACACACAACAAATCACATGAACTAATAGGCTAGCACTTTTAATTATTAACATATAATATCATAGGATCTGTCCCATCTTGAACCCACTCTGGGAGAATCCCCTGATGTTAGTGGATTTCTTCTTGTCGCTGCACCAACTGATGAAGTCACAGTAGGCCTTGTAAAGGCGGGCGTTCAGGCCTCGTCCAGGTAGCAAGCCCAGCCGACATATCAACACCACACCCGACGAAACGAAGTCCTTTCCGATCCTGAATCAGCTGCATATAATAAGCTGCATATAAACTCAGGGTACTCTATACCTCCATGGGTCACGGGCTTCACAGCCTAGCTAGGCCTAAACCCCAACAGTAGGTTGTAACCATAGAGGATGGCTTCTAATTGCTATGTAGCCAACCCCCATGACCCCAAAGAACACGTACCGAATAAACCATATTGTGCTAGATGCTGTCGAGTCGACCCCATGTGCCATGTATGTGCTGGATCGACCAAAGCAGCCTGCGGATGGTTGAGCCCAGGAACTCTGAAGAATGGCGATCCGCTCCGCTTGAATGGTGTCGGGCCCTCACCACCACTACGCCACGGGGCATCGGAGGACATGTTGTACCATTCCTAGGATAGCACTTAAGGTTGTAGAAGGCTCCAGCATGATAAATTTAAGGACGATGGCTTGTATCAGGTCAAGAAACAGTACTGCAGCACAAATGGCATTTGCGAAGGCATTGCCAGCCGGTTGTCAAGGCCATTGCCTTGCAATCATATTCTACTGTAAAGTACATGGGTTTAGGGTTTAGGGTTTAGCACTGCATGCATTCACTGATGCACTGGTTAATCCCACCTTCCTCAAGAAGACCCAGTCTCCTTTGACGCCCACGACGGCAAAGTGGATCCTGATAGGTCCCGTAGATGTCTCCACCTAGGATGACAAATTTAATTGCTGCAAGCCCTTAATAGCTAACCTACAACCGGAATGTATTCGAAAATGCATGCTAGCTTATAACCTAGCAGCCTGAATCCCTTCTGCGTACAGACGGCATAGGTCTTCAGCGAACGCTTCATTCAGCTTCGTCAGCGTAGCATCAAACCAGTAAAGTTCAGCTGGAACGACAGTGTACAGGAATCGTGTGCAGTACGTGTTTCTTAGGTCGATCAGTTAAAGGCCAAGAACATGCACAAATGTACGATTTTCAATATACATATATAAAAGACTATATGTACTATGGTGCAGAATCGAAAAACCCACTGGAGTTTTTGCAAGAAGTTCCCCGGAACGATATGCAGGGTTGGATGGCTTCCACCATAATTGGTAGCTTGTACTTGCCACGTCCTTCGTCGCCATGTATATATAGAGGTACTGTGCAGTGGGCTGGGGGTGCATCGGGCCCACTCATCACACCCGCGCCATCATGATCACAATGCTTGTACAATGTCCAAAACTCAGACAGCATTGCTTGCCATTCCTGCAGTTTCTCAAGTTCCACTCCGCCTAGGATGAGGTGGCTGTGATTCTGCAGTAGGAACTTCATCCATGAGCTGGGGTAGATCACTGGATAGCACACAGCCACCTTTTTCACGAGTGGCCTTCGCTTCCTCACAACCGTGTCCACAAAGTCTATTTGAACAGGCACCGAGAGGCCCTCTCGATGAATCAGCCGGTGGAGGTTACGACACACATTCGAATTGCTCCGACCAGCAGCTGACAACTTGTAGAGTAGGTCCAATTCTCCTGGGGGGATTACAAATCAGAGGGCTGCAAATCCCAGAAACATGTTTAGGATCTGTGCAGCTCAAGCAGCGTGAGCCGTCCCCAATCTTGCACACCAGCGTAGCCATCTGTGCTGCTCCTTTCGCGGACTCTGCCTTAGATAATCCCGAGTGACCACAGGGGACCCACTTGAATAATCTAGCAGGGGCACTCCATTGAAGTATTTCGAAAGAATCTCCCCAGCAGCTTCTGCATCGAGGTCATGATCTTCTTGCTGCCGACGAGAGCGCTCACCTCATTCCAAGCGGGTCATTAATGGGTCTTGGAAATGGTGTAGTGTATGGGCTCAAAGTCTGGGGTGTACTATAAATTTGAGGGATATACATCGATCCTTTAGACACGATTGCAGGGAAGGGGCTTAAGGTACGATGTATTGGCTGCCGGGCATTCGACCAGATCGCGAGAATGCATGCGTACAACTAAAGGGATCGTAGTTTTTTGATTATTCTAAATGGGATTTAACATATAATGGGACCAAGCTACCGGTAGCCAAACGAGGAAGGATGTCGTTGTGTTGCCCAGGACGGATACCTGGCAACATGTATCGTCACTGCAAACTTCGATCTGTGGAGTGTGAAAGCTGCACATGCAAGTGAAGCAATCCCGAATCATGTACAGTGGACATTTTGCTCCTAAGTTCCCCATTGCAGGTCCCACTCAGCTCGAATTTGAGCACACGTTGTTCACATGTGAAGACTAGATCTTGCAGTCTAGCAGCTAGCACTTTTAGTGGCACCTGTGGCAGAGCACAAGGATTGACAAAGCACTATATTGATTCTGGAATCCCCGGACAGCTAGTTGGGCCAGCATAGGACAATATCATCATCCTGTAAGGCATTCACCACAGGTAGCCCGGCCGAAACCGAAAAGAACTCACGAGTTCCTCCTCCTCTTTGAGGCGGCTGCTGTGGAAGCGCCGCTTTGCGGTCTCTTCCCCGGCTTGCCTTGACCCTTTTTGGGTTTGCTATTCTTGGGCGACGATGTGGCGTTCGACTTCTTGCCGGGTACCTTGATCGTCCTGACATGTAGTATAGCTAGTAGTCATCATGCCAAGAATCAACTATATATATAGCTATAACCACGAAATTGCAAGGGTATCCTTCCCCGAATCATCAGGGCATTGAGAGCCAAGTCCAGGCGTGTGCAGGATGCGTAGCACTTCAAAACATCCTCCTTCGTTTTCCTTGCAGTGTGTAGTGGGTGGGCTCCGGGACCATGCAATTAGTACCATAGCTACCCTAGCTGGAGCATATCATGCGTAGCAGTGTCCTAGAAGGTGGTGTCCCGGCATCAAGGACAGCATCCGTCTGAATCCGCAGGAGTTCCTTGTAGTGCGTCTCCAGCTCGACAATCTTCGGCTTCATATCTGAAGCCAGCCTGAGTTGCTAGAGTCGGGTTTTCAGGGGTTGAACATGCAATGTTAAAATTACTGCATGATATGCATGTATATGATGCAACAAAGATGCTCTACACCACGCTTTTGCGCAGAAGCCATCAGCTTGTCCTGCCCAGAACCATCCCAAGACAGGTTCGTTCGACTGACCCACAGTAGTTATAAGGCACCTGCAGCTCGGTGGCTCGGTCCACCTTCTTTCCGCACATGTCGATGTAGACAGCCAGCACACCTTAGATGAGAGTGCATGTAATATGGCAACTGTTTCGTTTAGGATCTAATGGGACGAGCTGCTAAAGACATCCTGGTTTGCCTGAAGAACTGGAAGGCATTTTTCTTTGGCACCCTGAGCAATACTCGTGGAAGCCACCCGAGCGAAGTTCACATCACCGGATCCACTTGCACCTTTCCTTAGAATGCATCGCTTAAGATCCTATCCCAAAAAGCTAGAACTTGAAGTTGTGCTACAACTGGAACTTTGCATGCTGGTGTCGACAAGGCATCCTTGTCCGTCACCGAGTCGGTCAGGAGAAAGCCGGAGCCATCCTGGATGTGTTTTATGGTTCAGGGCCTATGGCTTTTAAAAAAATTCTAGCAGAACGTCTCATTTGATTCGGTATGTGCACTAGTGATACGTGCCAACTGGTTCTACGTACTGAATGTCAGGTCGACCTGCTAGTCCTGGACTACTCTAGATTTGGTTGGGTTGGGCTGCATGGATCAGCCGCCAGGAAGCTGTAGTGCACATAATATGATGGTGGTGACCATGAGGTGACAGTTTGATTAAAACCGAAGACCGACGATGATGAAGATGGATGATGATGAGTAATGACCTGGCCGACACTGTCGCGAGGATGATGCTGGGGATATCTGACGACAATGATGACCGGCAGTGCTAGGTACAGACGAATTCACGTGCTGTAGTAGCATATATTGTAGTGGTAGTAGTAGTGTAGTAGTAGTAGTAGTAGTAGTAGTAGTAGTAGTAGTAGTAGTAGAAGGAGCAGTAGCAGTAGTAGTAGTGGTGGTAGTAGTAGTAGTAGTAGTAGTATATTGTAGTAGCAGCAGCAGCAGCAGCAGTGGAAGTCGTCGTAGCATGCAGTCATAACATATAGTAGAACGTAAATAGCAGCAGCAGCGGCAGCCACCCAGCAGCAAGTCGTCATGCTTAGTCGAAGACCAATCATGTTGGAGCTAGTGCTGTAGCTCTGACAAAGACGGCTAGTATTGTAGCTGTATACCAAACCTGCTTGATAGGCTTTTCGCCTGACCTCCTGAAGTTTAGGCTTAGGGCTAGTTAAGGGGTTAGGGTTTAATATTATCTTTTGGCGGTTCTAGGGTTTGGGTTTATTTTGATAACAAATGGGCATAGCTAATGCATTTTAAACAACCCCATATCCGGTCTACATGCTACCCCTAGCTGATATAACATATTTATATAATAATATGAAATATCTGTTATTAATTTATAAATAATATTTATATATCTATGGAGATCGACTGAGTCAGGTCCGTTGGCTTACCCCCAATGCATATCAGCCATATAGGTTTAGGACTTCGGGATCAGGGTCTGGAAGCTGGAACCTCACCTGAACACACGACTTAAAATACATGTCCACACTTCAGACTCACATCCCCAAACCCCGAATCCTAAAGTCGGCCCAAACTTGAAGCCCCGGCAACCTTCATCCCCAAACCTATACCCAAAAAGCAAACCATTGGTATGAGTTATCTGAACTCGACATGGCAACTCAAGCTTCCACTTATAATTCTAGAACTATTGACTTACATAAGAAGCCCTTGACCTTGCCATCTTAAGGCCCATCGGGTTATAAAGTGGGGCAATTTTAAGATCCAAAAGCTTTTGGGCTTTAGGCCTGGGGTATGCATCATGATCATATCATGTAACCTATAAGCCTGAGAGTCCTCCACCTCGAAGGATCCGTGCATCTTGTTGCGCTGCAGCGCTTCATTCGTGAACGAGAACCCTTCGAAGGTCGGGATCTTATACTCTTCGAGGCCATGAACTTCATTGTTCCGTACCAACCCTCGTGCCAAAGCCCATCTTTTTGCGTTAGCAATCATAGACCTTAGAGCACATGGGTGGTCTATACGATAGATATACAGTCACTGACAGGGCTCCCAAAGGTGCGGTTGTGTGGCTCGGTCCATCCTTTCTTGGTCAGAGAAATCTCATTCTCCCAACCACCCTCGACCCCATTCTTGGCCGTCTGGGTCGAGATCTTCTCTACCTCCACTTCCACAGTCTTGAAGTCACCGTGCTTCAAGAGAAGTTCACGTAGTTTCTCGCCTTGGAACTGGAAGCTTCTGAAATTACACATGCAAGGAACATGCTACCATGTAATAATATATATATGTAGAGCAAGCTTCGCCCAGCCGGTTCCTTGAACATGGCCATCGCTTGCTCCGAACACTTCAGCTCCCCCCTCTTGTTAGGGGTAAAGTAGCGCTTCATCCTCGGCTAATGCATTCAGCGGCACTATATATGATCGATACGGCAAGTCGCTTACCATAAGAATAATGACTAGGCCAGGCTCTTCCAGTAGGTACCATCCGAATAGGAGGAAGCTGTAGATCTCGAGCTTGGGGCTGGGGAGGGTGGCGGCGGTTTAGAAGCTATGACTGCGACTTCTGGTGCAGCAGCTTTGTCGGGAGAGGTCCGGGCACATTTCACGGCAGTTGGCCCCTTGGGAGGCGACAGTTTGTCGGGAGAGGTCCGGGCACATTTCAGGGCAGTTGGCCCCTTGGGAGGCGACAGTTTCTCGGTGGTGGCAAGGGATTCTGCAGTTCCCGAGCGTAGCAGGGCCTGGCTGGGAACCGAACCTTTCCCAGGCATTCCCGGTAAGAAGTGCCCAGCAGCAGCCTCTGAATGCACCAGACCATGCACCACTCCTTCCGAAAGCAAAAGAAATCCAGACATAAAGTAGGCATTAAATGGCACGTAGTACAGCATGAGGGGAGGAAGAGATAGATAGATATATATATATATATATATTATATGTATATATATATATATATATATATTATATATATATACATATAGGGAGCAAGAGGGAAAGGGCTTATGTATAATAGCAGGCGATATGATGTAACTTTTAAATGGTTTAATGTATGCTTGTCGTAAGACTTGTACATGCATGCATAGGTACCTTATATATATATAATATGTATATATATAATATATACATATATTATGCATGTATGCCAAAGTGCATGCGTATAGCATATTATATATAAAAAACAGTACATCGATCGATCTGTATGATCTACATGAATGCATGTATATATAAGTAACATATATGCATCTATAACATATAGAATATATATATATATATATACAAGCTTGTTGTATATTTATAATCTGATATATATAGATATTATATAACTGAAATAATATATACTATATATATAATATACATTTCAATATGCATGATTATATGTTTTGTACAGCACATCGTGTATATATATATGCAGCATATATGGTATGTATATATATATATATATATTAATTAAATTGGTAGATACTGTAAGTGCATGCATGTACACCCCACTGCATAGGCCTGCATGTGTGTGTGCGAGATCCGTTTCTAGGGCCAAGAAGAACACAGAATACTGCCATTCGGTACATGATACACATGCACATATATGCCATGTACAGGCCGGTCTGAATGCTTGCATGTGCATGTATGTACACTCCCATGCACATGCATGCATATCATACACATGCATGTGCACTACAATACTATATATATGTATTACATGCAATATGATAGTATTTTACATATGTTACAATCGCTTAGTCCTGTGGTATATATATATATATATATTAAATATGTTATATGGTACTATCTATACGAGCACATACTGTCTATGATATTCTAGAGTATACATATATACTATATATTATATATATAAATTATATGTATACAATATATAAATATATATATATATAACATATATATATATATATCATGCATATATATATATATATATACATGCATGCATATATAATATATAATATATATTACATGTATAACATATATTTTAGTGTGAATATGTACATGCACATACATTAAAATTTTATATATATATATATGATATGTACATGTTATTGTTTTAATTTGACACAGGCATATTATATAATATATATACATGCATGGAATATGCATGATTTAACATGTACTATACACATGTGACACTTCTGTGCATGTGGCTATGGCCAAACCCCAGCAACAGTCCTGTAAGACTTGGAGCCGTGCCATCGAAAGAGGCCAACTCCTGCTGCAGCTCCACCAGCTTCCGCGTTGCGTCCTGAGCTGAATTTGCACTGGGTTGATTGCAGGCTGGGCTTGCTTCAGAGAATAGATTAAGTTGGGGATCCGCGATCGCCGCATCGATCTCAGAGGGAGAGCAGGCACTGTATTGGTTTTCAACCATCTCAAGGCCCAGGTCGAGGGACTGACAAGTCACTCTACGTTCCACGGCCATGTCACAGCACGTAAGCCTCAAGCTACAGCAGACATGCACCGAAGCAAGCAGCGGAGTGCTACCGTAGTCCTATTAGAGTGATTCTATGGATTTGCAAACGAGCAATTGTTCACTTTTCCGGGTTTGCGTACGTTTGCGCGGTTTTGCGCTCGTTTGCGCCATATTTGCGCCCGTTTTGCGGGTAGAACTGTGCAAATATTTTTGCTTTGGCAGGAAAGTAGGTTTTGGTAAAAAAGCCCGCAAAACCTCCGCAACAACTGCTCTAAAGAGGCCTGCAAACCCCTGACAACCCGGCTCAGCTTGCTTCGTGTGCACTCTGCAGATCCTGTCGCAGCGGGTGCCCATGGAGAACCTTAGGCCACGTTTGGGTTTGGGTATATTATAGGATTCATACTATTTGGCACAATTGCAGACACACAAGCTACTAGGAGAGTCATATAATCAAGCAGCCGAGTCCAGCAGCTCTTGGTTCAACTCTTCCATGGTACTTTGCCAACCGGGTGGCACCATTAGCTTTTTGTTCTGGTAAAGATATGCCCATAGTTCCACCAGCTCCGCATCAGGCCATGTGTCCCCCAAGGGGAGAGATTGGAAAATCTCTCTATCTGTCTTAGATACACTGACATGCACCTTCTGACGCATGCAAAGCCGAGGCTCCTGGGAGGAGCATTCCTCCTGCCACAGATCAAAGACCTTCTTCCCGAAGGCCCCGGTGTAGGACCTGGATAGGCATGGGATTATATATATATATAATATATATATATATATAATATTATATTATATTTGTACCTACTATGTTCACATGCAAGTACAATTCCAGCTCGAAGCTTGGAAGCAGACCCGCTCTTTTGGAGCTCCTTCTTGTATCCCGTAAACCGCTTGATGCCGTTCTTGTCAACATAGTGGCCTTATATTTATGCTACATGCAGGGCTGTGTTAGATTCTATGGCCGGTAAGACTCTGGCGTGCTGTCTTCAATGTGCTTGCCGACTGTCTCTGATCGCGGCGGAGAGGCCCTGCGTCCTAGATGTGAAACCAATACTGCATGCATGGATCTATAATCATGACTTCTGCCTAGACCATATGATATGTCATCTCAGCTGCAGACAAAGCCGGTAGCAAAGACTCTGGAGTTTGACCACGTGATAGTCGGCTTCGGGCAGGAGGCCCCATAGTGCATCATGTAGAATGTACTCCGGAAAACCTTGGATGGGTCCGGTCTCAAGATCACAGCACACCCCGCTTAAGGGTTTAAGGTTTAGGGTTAGGGTTTAGGGTTGCTTGGGGGCACTTGCTCGGTTTCGGGTTCAGGGCTTAGGGGCTTGGGGGGGAAGGCTTTACGGAGGGATTTATAGTCTTCTGTACATGTATTTAATTTGCTGTTGATCTGGTTTTTGTAGGGGCTTCCAAGCAAATTGAAAGGCTTGTGCGGTTCATGCTTCGGCTTCAATAGAGGAATGAGGTGTTGTCGAGATTTTTTACAAGGCCTCTTAATGGGGCTCGCAGGTATGTGATGGTATACTGATTTGGGGACCATATTAAGGCGGGAATGGTGATTACACTTGAAGATTCTTGGACAAGAGCCAGTTAAGTCAAGGGTTTAGGCCTTCGGGAAACTACGCTGACTTTTCATTAAATGCCTTACGTAAGGAGTATTGGGCTCTCCGGGTTACTGAGCCCCATAAGCCTGGAAGCAGCACCACAAAGCAAATCACGCCCAGTAGGGTTGATCGAGGGTTCCTCCAGGGGCTCCTAAAAGGATACTATAAAGGTTTCAGAGTTGAGGGTTTAGGGTTGAAGATAGATAAAGAAGCGCAGGGATTTTTAGGGTTTGCTAAGTCCTCCTGAATTAAAGAAGATACCTTGAATTATAAGGCGCTTCATGATATTATGAATTGAACTCTATTCCTTAAGGGGTACTGGGCTCTCTGGGCATAGGAGTCTAGGGAAAGTAGGTTTGTGGTCTGCGCGGAGGAGGGGTCTCAGGGTCGACCCATACGCCAACAGAAAGAACAGTTCTAAACCCTAAACCCTAAACCCTAAACCCTAAATCCTAAACCCTAAACCGTAAACCCTAAACCCTAAACCCTAAAACCCTAAACCCTAACCCCCATGGGCTGGCTTTATGCCGTGCCCCGGCGGGGTTCCTTTCAGGGATCCTCTAAGGGCTTCCTGAAGGGGTGCAGGGTTTAGGGTTCAGGGTTTAGGTGATTTAGGTCATGGAAAACAGCAGGAAAAATTGGAACAATGCATTTTGGGGATATCTTATACTAAACTTCTACAAGGACTCTAAAGGGATGGTGTGAGTAGCTCTTCGCTCCCCATGGTAGGCAACCCAGTACCCCTTAATTAAGAAATATTGCCCTAATTTCTTTAATTCAGAAAGTGAAGCCCATAAAAATTTGCGAACCCCTTATAAGCTCCATTAGAGGAAACCCTCATTGAAGGCTATGTTCCTTAATTGAGGAGTGTAGGCAAGCTTCAAGCAGTTCTTTGGCAGCAGGCGATTCGGGCCATGGTAGACGCAGCAGCTCCTTGAACGGCTCTGGACACAAGGTTGTGGTAACAAATGAGCTTAGGGATGTTTAGGTTTTAGGGTTTACGGGTTCGGACAACTTAAAAGCAATCCACTTCCCAGAGAGCCCGATGCCCCTTTATCACGAATATACCTTAAATTATGAGGGGCTGGATTTTATGGTTTAAGCTGAACACTATATTCCCTCAGTAGGCGGTATTGGGCTCTCTGGGTTCGAGTACCAGCATGTCTTGCTAACTGCACATGTCCCATCAGTACAACCGTTGGACTCTGAAGCAAGCAACTCCTACGTCAACTCTGGCATGTTTAAGTTACGAGGGGGCAGCAAGGATCCCTGTGTTCTAGCAACTTTCGCGCTTGTATATACTAAGACCATACCGTACCTGAGGCATACATGCGCACATCGAAACATTGGATCCCTAATTGAGTACGGGTAGAATCTAATGCTTCCAAGCTTCAGCGATGGAGCCCACTTCGCAAGCTCAGCAGCCCAGTTGTTCCTTGCCAATACGTAATCTGCTCGCTCTTTTCCCCGAAACCCTCAACCCTAAGCCTTAAACCCTAAAGCCCTAAACCCTAAACCCTAAGCCCTAAACCCGAAACCCCTAAACCCTAAACCCTAAGCCCTAAACCCAAAACCCTGAGCCCGAAACCCCTAAAGCCCTAAATCATAAACCCCAAAAGGGTGAACCCTACACCTCCCCGACCTTCCAAGATCCCTGAATGAAGGAATAGGCCTTAGACTGTATATAGTAGGTAAAGGGTTTAGGGCTTAGGGCTTAGTAGGTTCCCTAATAGGTTTTTCCTGAATTTAAAGGAATTTTGGAGGGCCTGGGCACATGATTTGGATATGTTTGAAAGCCAGCCTTGAGTCTGGTTACCGAGGTTATACTTGGGCTGCAGGCACAACGCGAAGAAAGTTTTGCTAAACCCCCTGAAAACTGCGCTGGAAGACTCATGGGGCTTAGTATGTAGGTATAGGGTTTAGGGTTTAGGGTTTAGGGTTTTAAACTAGTTGGGTGATAAGTAGGATGACTTTTAAAACCACTTCAGGTGCCGCTCAGCACCCACGCAGCTATAACGTACTTGCCACCGAGCGTTATCAGCCCCCAAATATTTCGAACAGCCGCCCTGGGCCACCGTGTGCCGGCATGTAGTATGCTGAAATTGTGGCATTTTCTGGTTCATTTAAAGCTAGCAGCAACCGAAAAGCTACAAAACCCAAACCCTCGAATCCCATCTCATATCCGGACAATGCTAAACCTAGAGCCATACGTTCCAAACCCCGGCGCTCGAAACTTTCCCAAAGCTGCTCCTATTATAAAAGCTTCAGCTGCTGCCGTAGGCTCAGAACGCTGAGGGGAGCTACGATCAACATCGGCTGCTCCAGCTGTCTCTGGGCTTTGAGGTGCAGGAGCAGAGCAATTGTCTGCCTGATGGATGTTTACTCAGGGGCATTACGGTCTTAGGGCTTTGGGGTTTAAGTTTAAAGTTTAAGGCTCTCCTCAACCCTAAACCCTTGGAGGTCTAGGGGTGGGGCTTTCCTAAACCCTAAACCCTTCGAGGTTCAGGTCTAAGTCTTTCCTAAACCCTTTGGGGTTTGGGGCTTTCAGGGGTTTTAGCTTAGGGTTTCTGGAAAAAAACGGTCGAGGGTTAAGTGCAGTGCTGCAACCCCTAGACCCTAAACCCGAAAGCCTAAAGCCCTAACTCCCAAGCGGTTTAGGGTTTAGGGTTTGGGGCTAATCGGGATTCTCAAAGACACTCCAAACTCTAAATCCTAATCCCTGACCAAGGACCAAGCACAGAAACGCTGCAAGTGTTAGAGTTCTCCAATGCTCTGCTCCGCTAGAAAGTGATCACACACAATATATTTACAAACATACACACAGAAACAAAAATATATGTATCTACAACTAGTATATAAACAAATACACACACACACATATAT
>CAJNDV010019091.1:31385-47160 GCA_905221635.1 Symbiodinium sp. CCMP2456 | reverse complement strand
TATATATATATGTGATATATATATATATACACACAAACAGCTCTGCTGATTAATTGATTGATTGATTGATTGATTGATTGATTGATTGATTGATTGGTGGACGGACGGGCGGAGGGACGGACGGACTGACCGACTGACCGGACTAATTGACTGAGTGACGGACTGATTGATCGATCGGCTGATAGACTGAAACTCCGATACAGAAACATAACCACCCCCTAAACCCGAAAACCCTAAACCCTAAACCCTAAACCAAAGGAAACAACTGTAACCAACATATCCGTGAGCCTTTTCGGTGTAGGGTCTCGGTTTAGGGCTTAGGGTTTGAACTGCAGGGTCTCCGGGGTTTCGGGGAAAATTCCTTCAGGACTTTATGAACCCTGACAGGGTTTAAGGTTCATATACTCCTAAAAGGGTTTAGGGTTGAGAGTTCAGGGTTTAGGGTTCAGGGTTTAGGGTATATACCATATAGGGATTCATCGTGTGTATATATAAGGGTATATTTTGGGGGGAAGGGCTGAACTAATGGTAAAGGGATTGAATTGTAGTCGTTCCCAGTTATGAAGATCCCACCGGAGCGTACAGGACCCCAACGAGACCCTGGAAATTCTTGCACAACAAAACCCGAACCTGAACCCTAGACCCTAAACCCTATACCCTATACCCTGAACCCTTAACCCTAAACCCTGAACCCTAGACCCTAAACCTTAAACCCCTAAGCCCAAAACCCTGAACTAAACTAAAGCCCTCCTTGCAGCTGGCCAAGCTGCAGAGTCTTCCCCAAGCCCATGTCATCCGCCTTGCTTGCTTCGGGAGCTCCCCCGCACTCCCCTAAGTACCCTTACGGGTCAAGGGCTTTAGGGGTTTAGGGTTTAGGGTTTAGGAGTTGGGGGTTTGAGGTTTAGGGTTTAGGGTTTAGTACTTTAGAGTTTAAGGTTCAGGGTTTAGGGTCTAGGGGTGTAGGGTTTAGGGCCACCTCTATACACCCTGAACTTGGACCCCAAAGTTGGTGCCGCAAAGATAAGAGTATAGGCCAGGCCCAAAACGCTCAACCATAGATCCCCTATACTCAGAACCTTCCAGTGAAACCTGAATGCAAGAAACCCTCTAGAGTGACTGGGCTCTTACCAAGGCAAGGAAAGCATAAAACCATTCTGTCTTCCGAAATACTTTTCCGAAAAAGTTGTCTAAAATCCTACAAACCCGCACCCTCAAATCCAACACGAAAGCCCCAATCCCTAAACCTTAAACCCTAAACGCCTTACAACCCGAACGCTGCTATAGCCCCCAAAGACCGCCAAACCCCGAGCTCTCTACTACCCCGGAACCCCACAAGTACCCTTTAATCACTCTCAGATGTCCAATTATTAGGGTTTAGGGTTTAGGGTTTAGGGTTTAGGGTTTAGGGTTTAGGTAAATAAGGGCTACAATAAAGAGTATTTAAGGGCTCAAGGGACGTCAAAGGTAGTTACAGGCACTTAGCAAGTAGGGTTACCCTAAGTAGGGCTATCCTAGTTGATACAACCGTACTTAAAACCTTACGGACTAAGTCCCATGAGCCTTGAAGTAAGGTTGAGGACCCTAGCCCTAGGCCCTAAACACTAACCTTGAACCCTACACCCTAAAAACCCGAAGCCCTCAACCCTAACCCTAAACCCTAAGCCCTAAACCCCAAACCCTAAATCCTAAGCCCTAAACCGCAAAACCAAAGCCCTAAACCCTAAACCCTAAACCCTAAACCCTACACCCTGAACCCTAAACCCTACACCGTAAACCCCAAACCCAAAAAACCTAACCCTAAACCCTACACCCTAAATCCCAAACCCCAAAAAACCTAACCCTAAACGCTAAAGCCCACACCTAAGCCCAAACTACCCTAAACCCCCCAAAAACCCCTAAACCCCTAAAGCCCTACACCCTAAACCCCCCCAAAAAAAACCTGTCTTCGGTGGGGGGCAAAAGGCGACCGGCTGCTTTCAAGTGGCCAGAAGACAGCCGAGGCCGTTCCTCGGAGGCATTTTGATTTTGACAGGGTTTAAAGGGTTCCTTAAAGGGATCTATAGGGATCCGTTAAAGGGTTCCTTAAAGGGATCTGCGCAGGATCCATAGGGTCCCTTAAAGAGGTCTGGGGTTTAGGGTCTAGGATTCAGGACTTCAGGGTTAAAGGTTTAGGATTTCAGGGTTCAGGGTTTAGGGTTTAGGGTCTAGGGTTCAGGACTGCAGGGTTTAGGGTTTAGGATTTCAGGGTTTAGGGTTTAGAGTTTAAGGGTTTAGGATTTCAGAGTTTAGGGTTCAGGACTTCAGGGTTTAGGGATTTTTTTCTCCAGGGTTCGGGACTGCAGGGTTTTAGGGCTCAGGGTTTAGGGTCCAGGGTTCAGGACTTCAAGATTAAGGGTTTAGGTTTTAGGTCTTAGGGTCTAAGGTTTAGGCTTGCAGGGCTTTAGGGTTTAGGGTCTAGGGTTCAGGACTTCAGGGTTTAGGGTCTAGGGTTTAGGGGACTTCAGGTTTTAGGGTTTAGGCTCTAGGGTTCGGGACCTCAGGGTTCAGGACTTCAGGTTTTAGGGTTTAGGGTCTAGGGTTCGGGACTTCAGGGTTTAGGGTTAAGGGTTTAGGGTCTAGGGTTCAGGACTTCAGGTTTTAGGGTTTAGAGTTTAGGGTTCGGGACTTCAGGGTTTAAGGTTTAGGATTTCAGGTTTTAGGGTTTAGGATCTAGGGTTTCAGGACTTCAGGGCTTATTGTTTAGGGTTCAGGACTTAGGTTTAGGGATTTTGGGGTTGAGGGCTTTGTGGTTTTGAGGACTTAAGGTGCAGGGTTTCCAGTTTTAGGGTTTAGGGCTTCAGGGTCTTGCTTTTTGGGTTAGGGCTTTATGGTTGTAGGGTTCAAGGTTGAGGGTATTAGGGATTAAGGACCAAGGTTTCGGGTTTCGTATGAATAGGCTTTAGGGGGGTTGGCTCTTCGGTGGATTTTCGGGTCACCGAGCCGCCAAGTAGCTAGACGATTCCGGGCTCCTTCTGTTCAAGTTCAAAGGCCAAAAGCGAGGGGAAACATACAAAACCAAGGTCGTTTTCGCCCACAAACCCGGGTTTCGCTCAGGGTTTAGGGTTTGGGGAAACTCCAGGCCCTAAGCCTCTAAACCCTAAACCCAAAACTCCGAAATGCTAAACCCGCGACCTTCATGCGCAAGGCCCAAACTCTATCCCAGAGGCTCCACATATACTACCATCATGGAATTGAGCCCCAATAGACCATCCTAAACCCTAAACCCTAAACCCTATACCCTAAACCCTATACCCAAAACCCTAAACCCTAAACCCCTAAACCCCTAAACCCTAATCCCTAAACCTGTGTATGTAAGCCCCCAGCCGGAGACATGAATCCCTGTAATAGGGAAGCCTCTGGGTTTAGGGTTTAGGATCATTTTTCTTCAGGACTCCTCATACTTTATAGTTTAGGGTATAGGGTTTAGGGTTTTAGGGTTTAGGGTTTAGGGCTTATAGTTTAGGGTATAGGGTTTAGGGTTTTATCCGAAGCCCTAGTCGAATATTAAGGCCCCAAAGAGACCCTACCGTAACCTTAAACCCACCTTCACCCCCGATAACCGACCTTCTGAGGACTTCACGAGAAAAAAGACATAACCCGAAACCCTAGTCTACTTAGGTCTAGAGTTTAGAGTCTTCCCCAATAAGTCAGGGAAACTACTAAATTGTAAGTTGCCCAAAAGTTTAAAGGTTGGGTATTGGGGAACTAAGTAAGTCCCCTGTATTTTAATAAGACATAACCCGAAACCCTACCTCTGCTCAGGTTCAGGGCTTAGGGTTTTCTTGAGTCCCCTGTTTAGGGTTTAGGGTTTAGGGTTTAGGGTTTAGGGTTTAGGGTTTAGGGTTTAGCCAGAGCTCTGGACGTTGGAAGCCATCCAGCAGAAGCCTCGCCACTGATACGTCCGCAAGGACGCTTGCAGCCCCTCGGGGGTTGGGACCTGCCATTCAAAGGGGTTAAGGGTTTGCATTTTGGATTTTGAGTCTGCAGTGTTGAGTTTAGGGGTTACGGGTTTGCGTTTCTGACATTGAGTTTGGGGTTTAGGGTTTTGGGTTAGGGCTTATGATTTTGAGTTTGGGGTGTTGCCATGATGTAGCGCTGCAGCAGTGTCAGTCAAGCAAAAGAAGGTGAGGCACCGGGCTCTCAGTGTAGCAGTTTACACGAGGCTGTGATTCAACGGCTTTCCCAAACTTGCCACCACAATCTTACTGGTTCTAAAAGTTGGCGCTCCGGGATACGTTCTTTGACTACTACCCATGATCACCCGTGATCAATGGAATTAAACAACCGAAAGTAGAGTAAGCCGAAACCCCGAAACCACAACTCCAAACTCTTAACCCCTAAACCCCTTTAAGGGGCTAGGGGCGCACATCCTTGTACGGACCCCATATGTAAAACCGTACAGTATGTAAACGTCGCACGGAATCGTTTAAGACCCCAGCTGAAATCCTTTCAGAGCCCAATGAAGCCCTGGAAATGGCCCTAACAGAATCCGCCCACAAACTGTAAAGCCCTTTTTTCTAACAACATCTTTCAAAGCCACTATTCAAAACACAAACACAAACGTACAACCCGCATGAAACAACTATTTTAACAACCATGCAGCCTTATAACGCCCTCATAGAACCCCATCAACCCTGAACCCCCTAAAACCTCAACCATAAACCCTCAACTCCCTAACCCTAAACCTCCTAAACCCTCAACTCCCTAAACCCTAAACTCCCTAAGCCCTAAACCTCTTTAAGGAACCCTATAGAACCCTCTAAGGAGGCCTTTAAAGGAACCAAAAACCCTGATCAGACCTCCCCTCCCCCTGTCCAAGGCACCTCGAGGCGCTCCCCCTCGGCAGCACCTCCCGCCAAGCGGCGGGGACGAGCCAGCAGCCGTTCCAGCGCGTCGGAGACCTCGAGCCAGCTCCCGTCCCCAAAGGCTTTGGGTTTAGGGTTTAGGGTTTAGGGTCTAGGGTTGAACGCTAAACCTACTTCTCGGTTATAGGGTTTATTGGCGGGTTTGAGGCTATATACGGCTTCGGTCCCAACCTTCTTTGCCAAGAAACCACAAGCCCTAAACTCTAAACCCTAAACCCTAAACCCAAGACCCTAAACCCTAAAGCCCTAAACCCTAAAGCCTAGACTCTTTTAACATGCTGAAGCAGCTCGAAACGCTTACAGGGGCTCCCACACACAAGCTGGAGCCGGGTGAACCTGCTGTAT
Source organism: Symbiodinium sp. CCMP2456 (assembly GCA_905221635.1). NCBI lineage: Eukaryota > Dinophyceae > Suessiales > Symbiodiniaceae > Symbiodinium > Symbiodinium sp. CCMP2456. The sequence continues at coordinate 41,911 of CAJNDV010019091.1, read as the reverse complement.
AATCCTTAATACTAGGATGCGGTTTAGGGTTTAAGGTTTAGGGTTGAGGGTTTAGGGGCTTAGGGTTTAGGTTTAGGGCTTTAGGGTTTAGGGTTTAGGGTCTACAGTTTAGGGTTTAGGGGTTGCGGGTATAATCCTTAATAATAGGATGCATATCATAAGCTTAATTCAAAATAGTCATACTAAGAATCAAAATTAACAAAACGATAATAATAGCTGCAAATGGAGTAATAATTTCACCTTTTCCTCCCAAAAGCAGTACACCATAAAAATCGATGCCAAGACGCACCCAGGCTTAGTTTTAAGGCCCCGAAATTTCCACTATTTCTGACACTCCCAAGTAAGCTCCCTAAACCTTAAACCCCAAAGCCCCAAACACTAAACCTTAATATCCCTAAGCCCTAAGCCCAAAACCCTAAACCCGAAAGCCCTAAGCCCATAGTACCTAAACTGTCAACCCCTCAGCCCCTAAGCCCAAAGCCCTAAACCCTAAAATCATAAGCCCTAAGTCCCTAAACCGTCAACGCCTCAGCCCCTCAGACCCCAAGCCCAAAACCCGAAGCCCTAAAACCCTAAGCCCTAAATGCCGAAACCGTCAACCCCCAGCCCCTAAGTCCCGAAACCGTCAACCCCCGAGCCCCTAGGCCCAAAGCCCTAAGCCCTAAAACCCTAAGCCCCAAGTCCTGGGTCCCGAAAGCGTGAACCCCTCAGCCCCCAAGCCCAAAACCCTGAGCCTAAATAGGGCCCCAGCAAAGCACATAAGCAAAAACTAGGATAGGATAATGAAGCCCAACTAGGCTGGGATATTCCTTTTGAAGTGCTTATGCTTATGTCCTTTTTGGGTTTCTACTTGGAGGGTCAGGGGAAATTAGGATCCCTTTTCGAGTACTTATAACTCTACTTGATATCTACTTACTGAGTCCCCCGACCCTCCAAGTAGCCCCAGAACCCTGCCCTTAACCCCACACCCTAAGCCCTAAACCCTAAACCCGTCCTCCTTCGAAAGCCGCACGTGGCCCTCGAGCCCAAGCCAGGCGCGCAGCAGCGACAATGCCCGGGGCTTCGGAGGCCTCCACTTGCGGATTTTGGGCTTGTTTTTTAGGGTTTGTTTATAAAGTTAGGGTTTAGGGTTTAGGGTTTAGGGTTTAGGGTTTAGGGTTTAGCGTTTAGGGTGTTGGACTTGGGGGTTTAGGGGTTTGGGGTTTAGGGTTTTGGGGGTTTGGGGATGTTCGGGCTAGGGTTTAGGGTGTTGGGCTTAGGGGTTTAGGGATTTTGGGGGTTTAGGGTTTTGGGGGTTTTGCGGGTTTTGGGTTTAGGGTGTTGGGTTTGGGGGTTTTGGGTTTAGGGGTTTAGGGTTTAGGGATTTGGGGTTTCAGGTTTTGGGCTTGCTGGTTTAGTGTTTAGGGCTTAGGGATGTATTTAAGGTTTTCTTGAACATTTAGAAGAGTTTTTAGAAAAGGTTTTCTAGGGACTGATGGGGTTTCTTAGAATTTGATAGAGAATGTCTAAAGATGGTGCGGGCAAATTTTGACCAGGATTTTCTCCGTGTTTGTTATTTAGAGGTGTGATAAGGGGTTTAGGGTTTGGGTTTGGGTTTGAGGTTTAGCCTTCAAAGCTTTGCATGGCTTAAGGTTCCGGGTCAGTTTATGGGATCGGGGTTCCGGAAACCCTGAACCCCTAAAACCTAAACGACGCAAGCCCTAAAACAAACTCCGAACCCTGACCGTAGGCCCTTTAGTTTTTTAACCTCGACCCAGAAACAATAAACTCGAACCCACCTCCTAATATAGGGGCCTGAATAATTACCAATACTATTTTGGGTGTTCCATATTATAATTATAACCATAGGACCATACCATAGTATAATTTACCGCAAAACCTTGTTATAATTATCAAGGCCCCTACATTACTTCCTTTCAAACGTTGAAGCCCTGCACCCCGAAACCCTTGACCCTAAAACGTACTGCTGACGGCCTCTCGTTGGGAATTGCCAATATCTCGGCGGCGCGCTCGAAGGAAACCACTGCGTAGCAGCTTTCCTTGCACTCACAACCTATCTTTACTACAGGGAATCAATAACAACTAGCAATATCCAGTCACCTTTCATTATGGCATAACACGTCCCCAAACCCTCGTCAAGCTAAACCATTTATTGAGGCCACAAATGCAGGTTTGCCCGCATGTGGAACAGGCCCGTCTCCCCGACTTTCTTCAATAGTAGCACCCAGACTCGTTCTATCCTGCCTCAGAAACCGAAATGCAAGAAACGCAAGTCATTTGAGGTCCTTGTGGAATGGATACTACTCTTGAGGGTCATATTAAGAGTCCCCTATTGTCGGAACTTCCCATATCGTAACCCATCATCCCCCAAGACTTGGAAACAAAGAAGCACTAAATCAAAATGGATGGCTCTACCCTAAACCCTAAACCCGCTACACCTTCACAAGGTTGAAATCGAACTAAACCCTAAACCCTAAAGGGACTTAGTAACTAACTTGTTCAGGTAATATGTAGGATAATCCCGCTTAGGGCACTTACAACCCGAACATAACCTACTTACCAAGTCCCCTGAAACCCCAGGTAAACCTAAACTCTTATACTAGCCCTTCTAGCAACCCTGATCGAACAAAGCGCTAACCCTAACCCCGAAGCCCTAAACCCAAACCCTTTAACCCAAAGGCCCTATAAGCCCTAACCCTCAAGGCATAAACCCCCAAACCCTGAACCCAAACCCTAAACCCTAAACCCTCAAGAAAGAAATCCATAGAAATTGCTTGTCAGTGTTCACGCTGAACCCCTAAACCCTAAACCCTAAACTCCCCCTAAAACGTCAATTTCAGTCGCAGCCCCAGCCCCCGCCCCCACCAGCCCCACCCCCCACTCCAGCGGCACAAATCATAAACCAGCCCCTTTGCCGGCCCAAATCAGGTTGGGTTTAGGGTTTAGGGAGTTTGCCCTAAACCCTAAACCCTAAACCCTAAACCCTAAACCCAAAGCTTCTCCAGCCCCGTCCACAGACCCACCAGCAAGCCCCAGATTCAAGATCACGCTTCAAAAGACAAACCTCGGGCAAAACGTTTCGGTCAAAACTAAGGCACCCGAACCCTGAACAATTTCCATCAACCCCAAAAGGAAACCCCAATTAAACCTGAATCCTCTCCCTAAACCATCAAGCTTCAAAAGACAAACCTCGGGCAAAACGTTTCGGTCAAAACTAAGGCACCCGAACCCTGAACAATTTCCATCAATCCCAAAAGGAAACCCCAATTAAACCCTTATCCTCTCCCTAAACCCTAAACCCCTAACCCTAGACCCTAATGTTCTCCCCAAACCCTCAACCTTTCAACCCTTAAACCCCAACCCTTAAACCCCTAAACCCCTAAGCCCTAAACCCCTAAACCCCTAAACCCTTAAACCCCTAAACCCCTAAACCCCTAATCCCCGAAACCCCTAATCCTCGAACCCCTAATCCTCTAGGCCGCGTCTCCGGTAAGTTTGCGACCCCGGCAGCCCCCTGCAATCCCTCCAGGCGAAGCACCTGGTCTCGAGGCCGTTTGGGGGGGTCTCTAAAAGGGTTCCTACACAAGTGTTTAGGTTAGGGTTTGAGTCTTAAAGTTTAGGGTTGAGGGATTCAGGCTTCGGGTTTAGGGCTGAGGGTTTAGGGATTAGTGCTTCGGGCCCAAGGTTTAGGGCTTCGGGTTTAGGGTTTAGGGCTTAGGGTTCAGGGATTAGGGTTTGGGTTGAGGGTTTAGGGATTATAGGGATTAGGGTTTAGGGTTTGGGTTTAGGGTTTACTTCGAAAAAATTGTGCTATAAGGGTTACTATCATAATAAGGTTACTATACGGGTTGCTACACAGGGATCCTATTATAATGAAGTTGCGTTTAAGGGTTACTATAATACGGGTTACTTGAAGGGTTGCTATCATAATGAGGCTATCATGACATACGGGTTATTCTTAATCTCACTTCCCCAATATGCCAGGGAAACACAAGGTTAAACTCTCGGCTTACTACTAAGTTATAAGAACCCAGAAAGTTTAAAGGTTGGTCATTCGGGAACTAAGTATATAATGGGGGGTCAGGACACGTCCGGCTTTGGGCTTCGCTCACCTGGAAGGACTTCAGATTTTGTGGTTTAGGCTTCAGGGTATAGGGTTTAGGTTTTTTGGGGTTTAGGGTTTTTTGGGTACGCTTCAGGGCTTGAACGGATTTCACGCGGTCCTCATGGGGGAATGTCAACCATTTCATACTAGGGCTTATGCTAAGAGACTACAGTAAAGTAGGTTCTGGTAGCATATGGTACTAAGCATGTTTATAGACGGATTCTACGGGGACATCATTATTCCGTATTCAGACTCGTACACAACCTAGTTGAAACCTATTCCACCAGACTCCCTTTGATCCCCACTAGCAACCCCTTCAAAACGTAAACCTTAAACCCTAAACTCTACATGCCAGTAGGACCGAAGCGCCAAAATCCTACACCCTCAACCTAAGCCACCAGAGCCTTTTGCTCAACACTTTAGGGTTTAGGGTTCAGGACCCTGGTACAGCAGTACGAAGTCTCATGGACCTTACAAGAATGTAAAGGAGCCCATCCCAGGAATTGAAACACCCACAATGCTGAAGCTAGAGACCCGCAAAAAAACGCCTTCTGCAAGCTGCCGTACAGTGGCCCTGAACCCTAAACTCCTAAACCCATAGAAGTCCTTAGCCACCCGAAAGAGCCGAGGCCCCCAGGCCCCTGCAACCCTAATGTTAAAGGAAACTACAGGTGGGGAGTTTAGGGTATATGGGGCTTCTATAAGGCTTCCATAAGGTATATACACCTTCTATAAGGCTCCCAGAACGGTAACTACCCACCTGAATATGTCCCAGACTAATGAGGGTTTGGGATTGAGGGTCTAGGGTTCTTACATGACCTTTTCGAAGCCCTTACACTTTGCTTCTGAACGGCCTGTTACATCCCGTAGGCAAGCTCTAAGCCCCTGTATCCTAAGCTCGACGATCGAAACCCCTAAACCCTAAACCCCTAAACCCCTAAACCCTAAACCCTAAACCCCTGTCCCTCTGAAACACGGGCATATTAGCCCTCGCCTGGTTTGAGGGCGTTGCACCCCCCGCATCGGCGGGACTCTCCGTGGCCAGCAGAGGCGCGAGGATGTGTACGGGGATGGAGATCTCTACCTTATTCTGGAATTCTTGTTAAAACACATTTAGTAATTTAGTAGCATTATTTAAGCTTGTTGCTTCTAAATTAGTATTCTATAACTCTTGTTTGTTGTATTTGTCGTTGTTGCAGTTATTACCACTATATACTATCAATACTCGTGTTATGATGTTACTATATTTCCCAGTTATACCATTTTCGTCGTTGCAGTTATCACGACTATTACGATTATTCGTACCCCCAACTATATAATCAATCGCATATAGATGAGCAAACCAAAACCAACGAAGGCAACAGCGGCAACAACAACAACAAAAAAACAAACAAACACAACAACACAATAAGAAATATAAACCCTAAACCCTAGAGCCAACAGCGTTGAAAAAACAAAGCTCGCATCCTAAAGACAATTCCTAAAACTCAAGGCTCCCTTGTATCTCTTCACAGCTCCCATAGAAAAAATGAAACCCAACAGTTTTTAATGATAGAACTCATACTAACAATAATCATAAGCAGAAGAAGAATACAGATAATACTACCAAGAATACGAATTCACACAATAATAGCAGTAATCACTATTATAACTTATGCTTCATACATATTTTTAATTAGGAGCAAGATTCAGATTCGACATAATACAACGAAGATCAATAACAATAAGAAAACCACAATAATGCCAACAAGAAGGATCCCCATTTAGTGTTTTGGGCAGTAGACCCTTGTTCAATCTACTCAGTCTTAACAGGGAGACCCCAAGCAGAAACAGCACATGGGTATGCGTGTATGTGTATATATATATATATAGTGTTTGTACATACCAATAGATAAATAAATAAGTAAATATATGCATAAACCAATGTATAATATATAGATATAGCAATCGAAATCTGAAATACCCTTACAAAGCCCTTACAAGAATACTACAGATCCCCAACAAGCCCTTATAAACCATGTAACATCCGTCGAAGCCCCTACAGCGCTACTCAAGGTTCTTGTGAAACTAAATTGAAAAATGTTCAAATTGTGGGCGTTGCTTTTCATCTTTCTCCTGCGTGCTTTTCGGGGATTTGTCGGGTTTTACATAAGGGTGTGGCGAGCCAGAGATTTTCTGCGGTATGCTACTGCTGATTGTGCAGGGCTCTACATTCGACCCTAAACTTTTCCCTAAGCCCTACTGTTGAACCCCTTCCAAATCCCGAGCAACCTACCCAGCAGGTTTAGGGTAGTAGACGGCACTAGGATTCTCAGGCATTACAATATCCCCACCTGTTAAGAAAAACACCGTGGGGGGGTCGGCTTGGGGGGCGGTGTATTACGCTAGACGTTCGGGGACGTCTGGTGGTTTAATGCTTGGCTCTGGTGCTGGGTTTCTCAGGATTCGGCCCGGTCGCTGGGCAATTCTGCACGACTCTTCGTTTTGGCGCTTCTCGGCGCACGTGGCTGCATCCCACGTTTTGTGGATGCTTGTCTTCGGGTGAAACCTACGCCGTCGACGGCATCGGAAGCGAGTAGTCCGCATGTGAAGCTATGCAGGTCAGCAGCTCAAGGAAGGGCTTGGTGCCGTTGGCTTTCGTCGGAGCAGCCTGCTGGAAGTTTAAAAGCACGTGGGATCCGAATTTGATGCCGCTTTTGCTCCGGTGCCGGTGCAGCATGTAGCTGCCTGCTTTGCTCTGCAGGGCCGGCCACGTGATTTTGATCTTTATCTTCTGCAGGTAGCCGTCCTCGCTGGGAAGCTTCCGCCTGGCCGCTGGCACGGAGGCGCGCACCGGAGCTGGTTTGGGCATTTTGGGATTATGAGAAGGTTTACCTTCCAAGGCTCTGCTTCCGCTTTGCTTGCAGATGCGAGACGAGGCGCCCCGTGGTCTGCCCGTACAGTGCCAGCATGTGGTGCATGTAGTCCGAAATGTTCTGCATGCCCACTTTGCCCCTGTTGAAGGAAAGCTCGGAGCAGACAGGCGCCGCAGCAGCCTGCGAAGGTGCGAGTAGGCACAGCAGCAGTGACTGTTAAAAAATTTGGGAAATTAAATAGGCCATGCCGCATGGTGCTTGGGGTTCACCTCCTGCAGCACCGGAGGGCTAGTGGCGACGGCGCATGTCTGGGCCCGCCGGCGCATCATTAGAAGCAATGGCTCACGATAAGATCCTCCCTCTTAGTAGTGAACTGGGGCACAGGCATCTCCGGGCAAAGGTGGGGCTGCTCCGTGCCCGCAGATAACAGATGACTGTATGCATTCACACATAGTGTCTGCCTCTCCGGATTCTGCATGCTCTGCACACTGCACAACTGGAAGTGCTATGGCTGCTGTTGCAATGTCAGCGGCACAAGCAATACGGACAGGCCCACCGACGTCCACAAACCATAAAAAACAGCCACAACAAGCACTCTTGCGATAACCATTTGTTTTCGATGGAGGAAGGCTTAGTTAGATGCAGTGCGACTATTTAAAAAAGCACCGTGGGGGGTCGAACGTCGTTCAACACCTTAATAATCAAAACGGTGGAATTCCGCGGAAAATACACCGAACCTCTGTTTTAGGACGATACCCCCCCCCCCCCCTTTTGTGAATTAGGCCCAGAGGGGGGGTGATCATTTTCATGCACCAGAGCCTGTATATTCCGATTTAAGGCTCAGGGCTTACACTGGAGCCTTCAGACACCCTCAAACCGTACAAGCCGTAAGCCCGAAACCGGAGGGGTCCTTTTAAAACCGTTTTAGGGTTCAGGGGTTTAGGGTTTAGGGGCCCTTAAACCCGAAACCCTTAAGGTTTAGGGTTTACGTACCCTAAACCGTAACTCTTAGCCCCCAAAACCCCAAAACCATTAGAACATCCCTTAAGAAGCAACACTGAAAGGAGCCCTTAAAAGGAACCCGGACCCCTAAACCTAATAAATCCTGTAAAACCTCGGAGTCTGGTAGGTTTGCTTCGGGCGGCGCGGGGCTTCTGCAGCTCCACGGACACACACCATTCGCCTTTCTCTTTGGCTTAGGGTTCAAGGTTTAGGGTTCAGGGTTTAGGTTTTGGGGTTAGCGTTTAGGGTTGAGGGTCCAAAATCAAAAAAGCCCGAACTTCCTAAGATATACGAAATCTGCATAAAGCCATTACTGCATCGAAGGGGGTGTAGGGTTTGGGGTTTTTGGGGCTCCTTTACATCCCAAAGCCTCCTAAAACCTGACCCCCAAACTCGAAGGGTTTGGTGTCTGTTTTCGTTGCCTTTGCAAGCACCGACTCCTTTTGTAATCTTTTTTAAACCCTAAACCGTGAGTTTGGAGCTGGTCCAATTTCCTAGGGGAAACCTGAAGACCCTAAACCCTAAACCCTAAACCCTGAACCCTAAACCCTAAACCCTAATTGTGCAGGACATGTTTTAGGGTCTTAGGGTTTGGGGTTTAATGTTGACGTCATTGTTATGAACCCCTCCTCACTTGTAAAATCCGATCTCCAGAACTGAAGTATCAACCCCCCCTCACTTAGAAACCCGGTTCCCGGAGCCCGATTTTTTGCAGGGCTTGGTGATGTCGGTTGCTTAGCTTTGCTGGAATCAGACGCAGGGCGGAGCAGAGAGCAACTGCAATTTAGTGCGACCGCTCCAGTACTTGGAGGGTCAGGGGACTTAGTAATTGGTTATTCTCTAGACTCATAAGTCTCATAACCCCAATTAGGAGCCCCTTTAGGGTACTTATAACTCTACTTATCACCTACTTACTAAGTCCCTCGACCCTCCGAGTATTGCAGAGAGAAAGAAACTGCAATTAGTACGACCGCTCCAATATTGCGAGGAGAGAGAAACTGTAATTACTGCGACCCTTCGTCGCATTGCAGAGAGAGAGAGAGAAACCTGCCACTGGTGGGGATTTCCCTGACCTGAAGAGGATGACGATAATGGTCCCATTGAGTGCCAAACTTTCCCAGTCCGCAGCATTACCGGCTCTCACAGCACCCATAGCAGCCAAACCGCCAATGACAGAAGGTCTTTGAGGCTTTCCGACCATGACCGAACCGTTGTCCTCGACTGGAGCTGAATATCTGAAATTGGTTTCCAACGCGGAGTTCGAGAACAAGAGGCCCAACACGGGCCACATGCGCTCCAAAATTGTGCTTGCTGTTTCAAGACACAAACCCTAAACCCTAGAAGCCCAAAACCCTAAAAAAACTAAACCCTAAACAACCATAAATCCTAAACCCTATAAGCCCTTAACCCGATAAACCCTAAACCCTATAAACCCTATAAACCCTATAAGCCCTAAACCCTATTAAATCCTAAAAGATCCTATAAGCCCTAAACCCTGCAAACCCTAAACAGGCCCTAAACCCTATAGACTTTAAACCCTGGAAACCCTACATAAACTATAGTCCTTCATCCCTAAACCCTAAACCCTAAAAACCCTGTCAGCGCTGTAAGCCCTAAACCCTAACCCCCCTCACCTCCCCTCCAAATATAAGAAGAGCACAAGGGAAGTTATGGCCTTACCCCCAAAAAGGTTAACCTTTTGAATTATAGTAGGATTCGATAAGCTCCACGAGCTGAAAGTTTACCTACCCAGCCCCTAATAAAAAAAAACAAACGGGGCACAAAGGAAGCTACTCGGAGGGTCGGGGGACTTAGTAAGTAGATATTAAGTAGAGTTATGTATTAAGTACACTAAAAAGGGAGCCTAGTTGGGGGTTATGATACTTCTACGTCTCTAAAATAACTAGTTACTAAGTCCCCCGACCTCCCAAGTATTGGGGCACATGCCCTAAGCCCTAAACCCTAAACCCTAAACCCGAAACCCTGCACCCTAAACCCGACCCTCCAAGCATGGCCTGGCCTGAACCCTAAAACGTATAAGCCCCAGAAACCCTAACCCCCCCCCCTCTCCCAAACAAAAGGGAGGTGGAAACCCGGTAGGCAAACCCTAAACCCTAAACCCTAAACCCTAAAGGGCTTTAAAACAGGGACTCGGGGACCTACCTGGTTTCCCTCTCTGACACAAAAAGGGCGCACAAAGGAAGCGATGGCCCCTAAACCCGAAACCGCACTTTAAACCCTCAACCCCTAAACCCCTAAACCCCTTAAGCCCTGAACCCTAAACCTCTAAAACCCTAAACTCTAAAACCCTAAACCTCTAAAACCCTAAACCTCTAAAACCCTAAACCTCTAAAACCCTAAGCCTCTAAAACCCTAAACCCGAAACCAAAGGAGGAAGCTGGGGGCCTGGCCTGAAAGACCTTAAACCCTAAAACGATAAACCCTAAACCCCTAAACCCCAAACCCTAAAACCCTAAACCCCAAAACCCCAAACCCCAATCAAACCCTAAACCCTAAACCCTAAACCCTAAACCCCAAAACCCCAAACCCCAATCAAACTCTAA
>CAJNDV010019080.1:44915-67496 GCA_905221635.1 Symbiodinium sp. CCMP2456 | reverse complement strand
GCCTACAGGGGGTTCTTTTGCAGGCCTCGGCTAGCCAATAACCGGGCCTCCCCTCTGCGGCTAGCCTCGACTCTGCCTTACAGATGCAACACGGAAAATGAGCGCTAAGTCCGGTGCTAGAGCAGTGCAAGCCTATCTGAACATAGTTCGTCCCATATCATCCGACCCACTTGCCAAACCCATGACCCCATTAGGGAGCTGCTTGCGAGCTGTTGCACCATCATCACCAGTTGTGTTGATCGCGGAGTCGCCCTCGGTAGCTTCGGCGCTCATAACCTGTAAAGCTTCAGTCGACGTTCTGAAGCTATCGAGCGAAAGGCTGAAGGTCTTATGCAGCAAAAGGTGCGCCAACAGCCATCGCGAATGATCGAATTGTTTTCTCACACACGCCAAACATCTGAGGCTGCTGTACCTTTACATATATTGCCTGTCTGACGTGCATGCTTTCATGCTGCTGCAACATGTGTTTGGCCTGAGCCATCCGCTGCAATCAGTACACAACTATACATTATCTAAAAGCGACAGTCAACTAGTCATCATGCTGGCACACTTGGGAATCACAGTATTCTGCAACAAAATATGGTTGTCACTTGCCCTCCAGACCCAATGGGGGGAAACGCGTCGGCATGCTCTTCCCGTTTCCCTGTGAGCGCGCCTCGCTCCGCACGGACACAGAAACCTCAGCGCAAAACGAAGTGACCGCAATTTGCTTCGGTTTTTTGACGCGGTTGCATAATCGTGTAAGTCTAAGAAGTCACGCAATCCATGTCGATTTCCCTCTGGCGGTCTCCGCACCGCACGAACAGGAGCTTTCTCCCGAGCCACGGCGACCTGCAAAGCTGGCTTTGTGTGTCCTGCTGTTTCGATGTTTGCGCCGGAGTTGTCCTATCGGGGTGAAATATAGGGCAGGACGCAGGACCTTAGAATGTTGTTCTGGAAACCGTGCCATTTGCGAAACTTTGACCGACAATGCTTGCATTCCAGTACTGCCAGCACGGGCTTCAGGCTTGAGGAGCTTAGCATTTGATAGTTGACTCCACAAACGGGGCACGGTGCATGTGCTGTGCTTGCGGTTTGAAGGATTTCCCTGATACTGCGTACACAGGCCACAAGCCAGTTTGTCTTTCAGCGAGAACCCTGTCGCTGGGGAATGGAGATGTCGCATTCTCGGCAGTCGTTTGTCTCACACAAAACATGCGGCTCAGGGCATCAACTACCGGCTCGCAAGCAAGACGTTGTTGTAAGTCAGCACTGCTTTCCAGATAAAGATGGCTGGAGGGCAGTCAATGGTCATGATGTGGCGCATCTCGCAAACCCGCAGCCGTGACACCGGTTGCTAAGACACCTTAGGTCATGGCATTGCGAATACTATACTGTGCGATTCATTTGCAATCGCTGCTGGGCAGTGAGCCCTTTGCGAGAGACAGGGAACCTGCGCAATCTCGCCACATTGGCCCTTGCAGCCTGCAGTCGACGCTTCACGGTCTTTTCCCCAAGCAAGCAAAAGCTCACCAAAGAATTGAGCTAGATTTAGTAAGAACGTGAAAATAGACTGTCGCACTTCTGTCTATGAGAGATTGCAGGCCGCATTGTCGCGGAAGGTAATTATTGCAGGACGCCCGAGATTTTGTCGCACTGAGTGTGTGTCCGGCAGCATGCACATGGTTGGTTGACGCGACCGCTGCCGCACCACTTGTTTTCGCAGCTACTGCATGTGAAAGCCGAGACAGCAGCCGCGCAAAACATAGTATGCACACACACACAGCCACATGGCTGATCTATATTCTAAGATTCGACATCAAGAACAGACACACACTGCTTCACAGCATAACCGCACAAGTCGCAAACACACCACACGATAATTGTGAATTCAGCAATCGAAGAAGGTTCCGGCAGACGCCTGCGCAAGGCGTTTGAGATGGAAGTTCCCAGGATGAAAGCTGGGAGTTGAAAGTGGAATGTGATTGATTGCAGGTTTCGAGGTGAGATCCAGCACATGGTGTCCAGGCGCTCAACTCAGATTTAGCAAGCATAGTCGAACCAAGGCTATGCACCAGATGTTGAATGCTGAGACAAATTGAGGTTGCTAGATTATTCGGAGGGTGGTCCGAACGACCCTCGCACCACTTTCAATGATCTGCGCAAATGGTTGACGGCTGTGAAGGAGGACAACCAAGGGGCCCGCCCAGGTGTGCAGTCTTTCGTTTAAAGTTCTTTCATATAGGCATGGACGGCATGGACTCATGCGGTTCTCGGCTTCGGCTCTGTGCAACTTCGATGCTGTTACAGGAGATTTCACCGTGGGGTTGGCAAGCCTACGACGCGGAGTTCCGTGAGCGTATGCAGGTCACTGACTGTCAATTTTGCCTTTGAGCCCTTTACGTTGGGATAAAGACAAGGCCGAGAAGAAGCTGTATGCCATGAACGGTCTGCCCAACAGTGGTGCCGAGCCGCAGGACCATCCAGTCTAAGTTGATACGTCTGTATTTTGTCGAACCGACTCCTTGCGAGGACGGCGTGATCCAAGGCACCCCCTTGTGGCAAGAAAGGTCGGCACATGATGCAGCACGACAGAGTTTCGGCTTTGCTTTGGTAACTACAACGTGGCTCGGAGGCTTGACCAGATGCTCTTGGTCGAGCATTTGAAACGGAAGGCATCCGACAGGAGTGCCATCAATAGCTACAGTGAGTTACCTGACCGTCTTGGCAGGTCATGGTTGCCCACACAGCGTTCACCGAAGCCACCGACCTCTTATTGAAATCTCACGCATGGTTGGTGAAGGCAGCTTTGACAAGAGAAGGCCCAGCGTCTGCCGACAAGAGTTTCCGTACGACACGCAGGACTCGCTGCTGGCCGACAAGTTTGCTGAATGCAACTGGGCCTGGTACACGAGTCGGGCACTACTTTGTTTTGGAAAAGCTGTCGTGTTGAGGCATATCGCGGGTACCGCCAAGTCAGCATGATAGAATCGACCTTCTGCAGGTCGTGCCGCACCCAAGTCTACCAAACCTGGCCATCTGTGCATGCCAACGTGCCTTCTTCTGTGCAACTGTTGTTGCTGGAACATGGGTGTGTGATCTGATAGCCAGTAAAGAGTTCAAGGCAGTTAGATCAATTCAGTCGAAGGAGCATAGGTACAGATCATGTGTCGTGGATCGACAACCTAGCGGCATTCTCGCTATTGTCAGTTTGTAGGATGGCTCGGATCTTGTGCCATGGTGTCGACAGCCCCGTTTGGGCAAGTTGCGCCACAAAGCCTCGAACGCTTCAAGGCACGCTCTCGGTGTTCCGAGGCGCACACACACACACACACACACTGACGTGGGCAACGTCTGTCAGTTGCGGAGACACGAGTGGCGCTGGTGGACGTTCGGGGCATTACGAAGGCGAGCAGTGCACACGTTGGCGGATTCAAAATCGTTTGATTATGTTAGATAGCCATGCAGGACGAGGCAATGGCAGCAGAGCCCAAAGATGCGGTCTTGGCTTCGTTGAAGTCAATGGATCACCAGTTCCCATCCTAGAGTCAAAAGTCTTTGAGCAGTCCGTTGAAGTTTTATGTTCCGGCAAGATTGCGGACGAATCAGGTTCGAGCAAGACCGCGAGGCCATGGAGAAGGACGCTACCAGTTTCAGCGGCTTGCTCCTTCCTACGTTCCGGATGAGTATGGCAGGTTCCGAGGTAGGCATGGTGACGACCGATATAAATGGTTTCGATTGGGCAGCTTGAAAACACCAGCATTGACCCCCGAAGCTAGGACATCCGAGCTCACCGGAAAGCTGCTTACGATGACGGCCGTGGCTCGGAACTGCCGAGTGAGGAGAGAGTGCCAACGCCGGCAGAGGCTGGACATGAGACGATGTGACATGGCGTCTCTCTGCCCCCAACCTGTTGTTTAAGCGTGTGGGTTGGACTTGAGTTGGTCGTCGTTGCCTCTCCGTATCAGATCGCCCACCAGCTGATGCAGCGCCCAGGCAGGCACAAAGTCACAAGGTTGTGCCAGGAAGCAACTGATCGAAGGCAGCAGATTGATGCTGCCACTGTTACTATTCATCACTTTTGTACGATTTTGCTGCGCTGTTGCGGCTGTGCTTCGCTGTGCAGCTATGCTGCGGCCCTAGTGGTGTTGGCCGTGCTGCAGCCGCTGCTACAGTCGAAGTGCTCCGAATCCGAACAGTTTGCCAGTCGGAACTTCCGCATCTGAGGGCTGGTGACTACGGGAACGGTCCACCCTACCCCATCGAAGGTCATTCCACAGTGCTGCAGCAAGTGTACCTTGGTATGTTGCACGTCCATCGTCGTCTTTGAAAGGCGCACCTGCTCCACCATGGAGACGACAGGGCGTCGAAGGCACCGACAATGTCACCGTTCAAACGGATCACACAGCCGGGCACTTGGTTTTGGACTCGTTGTTGCTGTGCTCAACGCATGTATCTCCCCAACTGCTGAGCCTTGCTGTCTGGCAGGTGCTCGGCAAAGGCCATGTGTCTACGGGTTTTAGTGCTGCGTGACGTTTGTTCCTGTTGACTGTCCTGCGACCACAGGAAGAAGCACCGAGCTTATCCGCTGTTTCGACGGTGAGGGAGTTGAGCAGCAATGTGGACAATTGTACAAAACGGACCGCTGAGCGCGTCATTGCAATGACGATGAAGTTTTCGGAGCTTTTTCTGAAACCTGCTTGACAGGATGTAAATGCTGTGAAGGAGGAGGATGACAATCTGCTGTCGGGATTGGGCTATGAACCTTGCATGAAATCAAGAAGGTCTTCTTTATCGTTTGGACTCTCTTGGTACCTGTCCCAGGGTGGACCGCTGACCAGTGGCCGGACAGCGTGCACTCTGCAAAGTGCAGTGGCCTTGCTGAGGCAAAACGATAGCTGGGAAAGATTCGTGAATCCATCTGATGCGAGAGTCAACCTTGCACGGCAGGCCATCAAGGACGGCCGTCGGTGCCTCAAAGGGCTGGACGTGTTGACATCTTACATCGGAGACTTTGGATTGTTCAGCTTCTTGCAGAGGCTGCTCCCAGGCAGCGCTGGCGAGCGTTCCTGCATCCCAGCTGCAGGGATGTCATATCGTGGGTGCTTTAAAGTGTGACCAGCGAACTGTGGCACATCTGACTCCTGCTTCTTCGTTTTGCTTTCAGGTAGATAGCTGCGCACCCCGAGCAAAAGATGCTTTGTGGTGCAGAAAAAAAAACTTGTGCCATATCGTGAACCGCTTTTGCCACGTCAAGAAGCTTGGATGTACTCGGCAGCACATGCTCTGGTATGCGCTGCACATGCCGTGGGTACTTTGAGAAAAGAGTTGAAGATAAGCCTCATCCTGCGTTAAGGCGCTGCGACAATCGCGCGAGGAGACGAAGGCTGCGAAAGCCGAATTCCACGAGTACAAGGCACAGACTCAGCATGGAGGATGTGGTGATGCCGTCCGGATGCCAGGTCCGGCAGCAGATCAAGCGCCAGGAGTCGTTAGTAGAGCTGAGTGCCGCGCTTCTGCCATCTTCGTGTGTCGTCCCTGGAGTGGCATTCCTGCATTCCCTGCAGCTTAGCACATTCCATTCTGGCTAACAGTGCGTGCTGTGCTTCAGCTCCTTGCAGTCCAGACATGAAGATCGACTTGGCCTATGAAGACAGCAACAAGTAGTGTCATGCCGTCACCGCAAGGCTCTGACAGGATGTTCCAGATTCTGCTCGCTTTTCACGGAGACACATTCAGAAGTTGTCTCTGGAGTCTTCCGATGGCGCCCGTTCAGCCAGCTACATCTGCATACGTCCAGAATCTTTTGGAGAGAGCCACTCAGATCGATTTAGTCAAGGAAGATAAGTTCGGGGTGGACATGGAGCACCTGTTCCGTGGCATGAGCTCGCATGTTGGTGCGTAAGGTGATCTCTGGACGCCAGGCTGCTGAAGAAGCTGCACATCAATACGTGAATGGTCTCATGCGCAAGGCGCTCTTTGCTTCAATGCACACTGCCCCTCACCGAAAGTGCTTGTGTTTTCTTGCGAGGCCTTTGCTGCGGCGGCCATCGACGGCGCCCATTTCTTGCTTGTGTTTCTTCTATGTCTGACTGATGCCGTCGTGTTTGATTTGGACATGCTCGACTGGTGAAGGTACGGCGCGAGATGTCGCAGCGCTGTGTGCCCGTGAAGCAGTTAAGGGCTTCGTGGAGAAGGCAGGGGCGAAAGGAGTAGATGTCTGTTGCTGAAGTATGCAGACGTAGTCAAGATTCGAAGATGTTGGTCTGCGAGGCCAAGGCCCAAGAACCTCTGCAAGCATCCTCAGGCAGCCAATGTGATTTGCGGGTTTGGGGCACCGTGGTTTCTCATCGGAAGCATGTTTGCCCGGAAGGTAAGCATGAACGGGAAGTTGCAGCTGCATGTGCTCGAGTGGCTGTTGCTCGCTACCTGGAGAAGGCATGTCCATGTCATCGCTGCTTGCTGCTGCTTGCTGCTGCCGCTGCCGCTGCCGCTGTCGTCCTCGCAGGCATCTCTGGAGGTCAAGGCGGCGAAGCTGGCTCGCTCTCAAGGTCCGGAACCGACAACGTCGCACAGCGTGGCAGTTTGTGCAAAGCGTGAGAGGACCTGGACGCGAGGAAGCTGCTGCTTGTGCTCGGGTCGCCGTGGCCAGCTGGACAGCCAAGGATCGGCATCAGGTAGCTGCCAGGTAGCTGCGGGTAGCGTTTGTGCGATCGGTCTACCGTGTTCAGGCTTCCGAGGCTGCCAGAAGGGAAGGCGGGAACTGACGGCGGACCTCTGCCAGTCCCGTGTGCTGCGTGAAGCCATCAGTTCCCGAGCCAGGCGCGGAGGGGAAGGTGGCGTCGGCTTGTGCTCGCGTGGCAGTCGCCCGGTACGTCGAAAAGGCTGGACGGATGGTCGCTGAACAGTCGACTGTCTGGTTTACTCGGTCTAGCTGGGAGGCGAAGGAAGCGGTTCGGCAAGGCCAGCCGATCAGAGCGAAGTTCTGTTTCACGTCATGTAGCGAGCTGGGAGGCGAAAGTCAAGAAAAGGCGGAACGGGATCGAGTGCCCGAGTTTGTGAAGCGGCACGAGGGTAAGGCCGGCTCTGAGAGCGGCGCTCCTTTTGTTGCTTTTGAGGAAAACCCTGCTCTTTTTGTTGTGCTGCTGCGTCAAGGCTTTTGAAGAAGCACTCGCTGAAGGCTCCTGACATCAGCAATGATTCTGTGCATCCCAGATCAGCTGCAGGTGATGAGCGCCAGGTTGCTGCTCTTTGTGCACGATACGCAGTGAAGCAGTTCGTTTCGCAGGCGCATGTGCATCAGCATAGCATGTGGCTGCTAGCCTCGATCCCTTGAAGGCCTCCGATGTGGTTCGTCAGCAAGGCCCAGTACCAAGGCGGCATTCCCGGTGAAGCTGAGTGGGAAGCGCCCTCAGGCACGCAGGCGTCTGTGCGGAGCACAGTCGAGAAGGCTGATCACCGTTGAAGATGCCGTGTTTCACACGGAGCCAGAGCATGACTTGCACTTCCAGCCAATCTCTGTCTCCCGCAGGTGCATTCATCTGTGGTGGAAGCGGCAAGCCACCTTGCCCCTTGCAGCGTGTTCGGACTCGCTTCAATCGCCACCCTTCCGATCTCTGACTGTGCTCAGGCTGCGGCTGCCCAGGCGACTGTCGAGAACCTCGAAGGCGCAGCCGCCGCCAGGGCATAGGGCATGGGGTTGCTGGACTCAGAGCCTTTTCACCGGCATCAAGTGTCAGGCTTGGTTTCCGATGGCGAAGATCCTGCGAATGCGTCGCCGTGCCTTAGATGAAACATGTAGGGGCTGCGGTGCCGCTCGGTGCATCTCGGTGCACGGTCGCGAGAGCAGGCGAGGGGGCGCGGGCAGCGGTCGAAGTCCTATGAAGCCGGACACCGTGGCCCCGACGAAGAAGCGGCCAGCTCCGAAGTTGAAGGCACTTCTTGCCTATGGCACAGGGGGTGGCTGTTGGACTCCTCTGTGCTCTGCTTTAAACGTCAAAAGCCAAGCCGCCCCATGCCGCCCCAAACCGCGCCAAGCCTTCAAAGAACGCGTGCTCAGGGGACGGGCCCAAGTCACGTCCCTCTGGCGCAGATGGAGCCTGCTTCGGCATTGGCAGCAGAAGTGCAAGATGAAACCTTCCTTTCACTGCAGGAGCCTTGGACGGCGCCACCCTCTCCGCAGACCTTGCTGGCAGAACTGGCCCTGCCGCAGCCAAAGAAGGAGAAGGCCCAGGCCAAGCTCCGGCCCTACGACGTCGAGGAGGCGAGGGATGAGTGTCTCACTGCCCTTTTGCCTTTCTTGTGAGATGTTTCTAGGAGCGAAAGCGAGATGTGGAGCTGCTACAGCAAAGGCAAGTGGCCCATCCTTCTACTTGCAGATCCTGAAAACTAGGTTCTAGCTTAAGACGTGGTGATATTCGCTGCCATGCGTTGCCCTCGTGATCTGAGCAGTGGGAGGCATCAAGAAAACCTTCAGCGCCAGAGGCAGGTGCAGCAGGAGCTGCGGACCCAGCACCAGCAAAGCTTCGTGCGAGATGCCGCACCCTCAGCTTGACGGAGCAAGCCTGCGAATTTGAGCTACCAGGGTACATCTGTGCATACTGGTCCAGCCAGGTCAGTGGGCAGACCAGTCTGGCTCCACAAGGACAGCCTGCGATAACTTCAGCACATCATTGTTCTGGGCCGGTCACGATTAGAAAAGGATCATCTCGAGATTGGCGTCCGCGTGTCAGTGCCGAACCACAGCCGCCAAAGCCCAAGAAAGGCGCGACGGACCAGCACAGCATAATCTTTTGATGTGTCTTGGCGTGCAGGTGTGCGGGCCAGCTCCTCCCGTCGTAGCCGGTTCAAGCCGAGCGAGGCAGAGGACATGCCCGCGGCTCAGCAAAGCATCGTGGGAGACACATGACAAGGAAGCTCTGCCAAAAGTCACATCGAAGGACTTCTATAAACGACGTCCACGTCAGGTGCACGGCGTCTGCCTCTGACTGGGCCTTCTCCAAGGATCTGATGATGATGATGATGATGATGATGGTTTTGGCATGTTTTGTTCGAATTTTCACTGGCACCGTGGCAGCTTGCAGGAGGCTGCGGCTCTTCCGGAGAACCTGCTAGCTGCCATGGCTGAGATGGAGGCATGCTTAAGGAGCAGGCTACTACTACGCTTGGGCTCCACAGTTTGCTGCGACAGAGCTGGAAGGCAGATGTGCCACGATCTGTCGTTGACGATCCAGTCTTGCGTGCATACCTCGCGGTCTACAAATCGTTACTTGGCGATCGTGCGAATGCTGGTATAAGCATTTCAGGAGATGTTGGGGCTTGTTTCGTTGT
This sequence comes from Symbiodinium sp. CCMP2456, assembly GCA_905221635.1. Taxonomy (NCBI): domain Eukaryota; class Dinophyceae; order Suessiales; family Symbiodiniaceae; genus Symbiodinium; species Symbiodinium sp. CCMP2456. The sequence goes on along the minus strand of CAJNDV010019080.1, from coordinate 58,187 downwards.
GGAAGGGTTTTGTGCTTCTCAAGGACAGTGTGTAAGCGCGGCGGAGAAGACGATGACACACGAGGCAGCCACTCTTACGCATTCGGTACATGCATGATCCCGCATGATCCCGCATGCCAGGAGGCGAGCTCACCCTCCCCGAGGCCGAGGCTGGGGTTCTTTAACCTGTCGTATCCGATCCGGGCCGGTGCCAGGGACAGAGCCCGTGTGGGTCACGCAGCAAAAGGCCGGGGCCAGGGCCAGGGCCAGGGCCAGGGCCAGGGCTCTCCGTGATTCCGTGATTTTCACGCAGAGTTTTTTTTTTTGGCTTCGAAGCAAGGCGAGCAAAGAGTGCAGCAAGCAGGCCCGCCCCGGGATTTCACATTGAAAGTTTCTGTCGGCACTTTCGGCCAAGGCTGTCGAAGTCCAAGGGAGCCGCATGGCTCCAGCCTGGCCTCATGTCTTGGCAAGACCGGGGGAAGCTCGGCAGCACTTCGCAATGAAAGGCGCAGCAGTTGTCCAGCAGGTTCTTGCTTTGAGGTTGTGGCATCAGCACCATAGCCAGCACCCTCCACATGTCCTGACACCAGTGCTGCTCAGACATGTTCGCACTCTGAACCAAACTGGCAAAGCGCCAACAGAATCTCATTCATGAAAGACTGGCAGAATATTTTGAAGCCGAAACAGGAAACTTGACAAGCGGAATGCTAACCGCTAGCCGCTAGCCCAGGAAAGGATCGATGGCAATCCAATCCTGAGCATGTAGAGAGGAGTAGTGGAGAAGAAAAGCAGCACGCGTTGAGAACTCATTCAAGTGGCCTCATAGGTCGCCCAGCACAAAGCTGCAGGGCTCTGCCGACGCTAAGGAAGGCCTGGTTCTGGCCGCGCAAGGGAGCTGTGCCACCAATGGAGTGCCCCGACATTTTTCCAGAGCACACCCACCAACACGACATGCCCTCGTCGCACAAGGACAGCCGTGCTTGCCTTGCTGAATGGCCAGCCTCCTCCTATCGAAGCTACAGCTCAGGACCGCGAGGGTTCGAAAGACGTTAATTAGGCAAAATTCGGTGTGTTAGACTTTTGCTCGAGGCTGCTGCTGCGGCACGCCAGCAATTTGCCTTGTGTCATGGCAGCATTCTTGTGGGCACCTGAAGCTTATGGCCGTTCTTCGTATTCCTCGACTGAACTCACCGATGCATGCAAACATCAGATCGCAGTGAGTATTGTCAGTCTGGGTGTTAAGACTTCTAAGGCCCATGCTGCAGAAAGTGCAGCAGGCTCCTTTTCGTCACGTGCTGTCAGCTATCTCGAGTCTCCGAGCTTATCAGTAAGAATTCCAAACTCGATATGCTGCTGTCGAACCTGCGAGTGTCTAAGAAAACGGTTGGTTGGACGGTGTACCTTCCACAAAGCAGGTGTGTTCATGGGCGCCTCGTGCCGATGCCAGGCACGATGGCATTATCCGAGAAATGTGAGAGTTACAGCGGACATAATCAAAGTTCTCATGCAGGGCAGATCAACGTACGTAGATATCCTCCCACGGTAAACGCAGGACCTTGGAGCATCAGGCAAAGTGTCATATCCTGCTAAGAATGATGTATACATTCATATCGCGCCATGCCTTCGTTGCATGGATGTGTGCCGAATTGTCAAAGTACCGGGTTGTTGATGTCGGCTTCCGAAGAGAGACATCGCCTCTGCCCGGAGGACGTTGTGAAGCTCTTCACGGTGCGGACTTCGCAATCCTGCTGTCCTCGCCTAGCTCAGGGAGTCCTTGCCAAGCTCGACAGAGTTTTGTTCAATGCTTCATGAATTCCCCGGAAACATCCGAAGCAAGGAAGCATGGGCTCCTTGTGCTGGCCCTGTGCGTAAACTGCGTTTCTTCCGATTTTTCGGGCGCCTCCGCGTGCGCCTCCGGGAAGTCTCCAGATGGAGCAGATTCCCTTAAATTTCCCACAGACGTTGCTGCGTGGCGGCCTTCGTTTTGGGCTGCTTTTGTAAGGACTTCATAACTTTTAACTCTGCGGCGCACCTCCAAGAGTCTAGGCAGTGGAGATATCATGTGCAAGTACCAGCAGAATCTTAGCACTTGCCTGGAATGGTGAAGGAAGTGTGCTGGCTCCACGCATTTGAAACTCTCCTCTTCACCTAAAGCAACTGCAAGCTGTATTCTGGATGCAAACTGCGCTGAGACCCTTTCTGAGTCGGAGCTGTGCTGCGCAGTTACGCGTGGCGCATGCTTTAGTGCACATACACCACATAAAACAGCCATGGTTACAAGGGACAGAGCGGTTCGTTTCGTGACGGCTTGTCGCTGGCTTTGAAAGGTAGAGACGGTCGAGAAGCATCATGGCCCTGCCCCTTCGGCAAGGGCTGTAGCATCTGTAGAGATATGGCGGAGGAATCGCTGGAGCACGGTGAAGCATACTTGAACGCATGAAGTCGATAGTCTTGTTATGGGCTGCTTCAGGGGGCTCACGAGCTGTTTGTTTACAGCTGGTCTAGAGTCGTGCAGGAGGAGTCGCCGTTTTCTCTCAGTTGTGCACACTCCATAACACCCTGTGCATAGCTGATCTTAAAGCAGTTGTCGCCGTGCCCCTGCTGCTACGGCGGAGATTGACGCCCGAATCCTTGCCAGCGCTGCTGCTAAAATCTGCAGCAGGCGCATCGGCGCAACCCAGCCGTGGTGTAACGAACAAGCAATGGTGCCCGGGTCATGTGTGTCGTAGCTTTTGCCTTGCAGCTTTGCGTGGAGAAAGTGAAGTTGGTCGCTGAAGCACCACGGTACACGCTGGGCGCTCCATGGCGATCGCTGAGCGACGCCACACTTGTGGAAGCCACCTCAGGTGCTCCACTGGTTCGGATTTTGTGGACAGGTGTGTTGGCCAAGGGTATAGGTATCTTGTTGCAGGTTCATACCACGTTTTTTTTTACTCTGTTGTTCCTGTATTGTGGCGATGGCGACATCTGGGATGGACAAACACTGATCATCCAGTCGTGTCGCAATCGCAAGAGGCCTCGGCTTTGAACTTATAGTGCAGACGAATACATGTTGCTGATGCAAGCCACTCCATTGGCTGAGGCCCATCATGGCAAAATCGCCGCTGACATACCGCACTGATCAACAAAAAGAGTCCCTTATACGCTTGCCTGTGTTGTGCATGTCAGGGAATAGGTGTCAGATGTGCATCTAGTGCTGCATGCTCCTTGAGAGAGTCGCGGCTTATTGACTGGAAAGTAGCTCGCAGTCTCGTTGAGATAGTACTGGGGGTTGACAGGAGGCTGGAGGTAGGTGTAGACAAATCCATCATGCCACTTGGGTGTTGCATATGTACCGAGAAAGTTACATGTGCAAAATCAGTGACAGTAATCAACTTGCAGGAGTACTTGGTGCGTACCATCAACAACCAGTCCTATGCAATCCGGCAGAAGACGAAGGACGAGCAAGCGGAATGTCCATGTGCAGCTGGAATGCTTTCGTCGTTCATCAGCTGTGAGGACGACATACTTGTCTCGTGGAGATATCAATGCGAACGTTCTCGGGCAGTTGAGCTCGAAGGCACATCCGTGGCACGCGTTGCACATGTCGTTCGTCTGCTTCCATCTCTATCTTTGTTTTGAACTTTCATGACCTTGACAGTGTGCCACACCTGTTTGTCTGCTTTTCGGACTGGATGCTTGCCGGAGCAGAAAGGAATCTCGTCTCTATCATTTTCTGGGCTAGGGACATGATAAAGACAAAGAGAAGAAGGTGCCAATCTGTGCGAAGATTAAAATGCCCACATGCGCCAACAAAGCGCAGGAGATGCCATTCAGAAGCCTAAGAGAAAGCACGCATATGTGACATAAGCTGCACCCAGAAGTGTCTGTTTCTCGTTGTGAGGCCGGAATCGTGTTCTGGTCACACGGGCCCATTCCCCAGAAGATGGGTTACGGCTTCGTCATCGCTGCGCCGAAATCTCCTCTGTCAGGTCAACGACCTGGAGGCGAAGATGGTGGCGACCCAGGAAGACCTGGAGGAAGCGGCTCGGCAGTGGGAGGAGCAGCCCGAAGCTCAAAGCACGGCAGAACTTCTGACATGGCACTGTGGCGTCTCGGGATCTCACGAGGCGCAGTGCTCTGGAAGCCGACCGGGATGAGTATAAGCGCCTCTACGAGAAGCCCGGGGCTCTCAGCTTCCGGAAGCTTTCCAAGTTGCGGCCGCTGCCAATCGCAGGTTCCTGGCAGCCCACGAGCGTGCGATGGCGGAGCTGGAGGAGTCGCAGGGCACGGCCGAGGACCAGGCGAAAAAGGGAGGGGTGCTGTGCCGTGCTGGTCTCTCTGGGAGTGCTCTGTTTTGTTTAGCCTGGAACCGCAATATCTAATAAGAGGCGATACTCCGTGCTCGCAGGTACTGGAGGCATGTGCTAACTTGCGAAGTAGACTCTGAGGGTTGATCTGTTCCACGACAAGCCAAGCGTGCGACTCCCCGAGGCAAACTTGGGCCAAACTCGCAACACTTGAGGGAATTTTGAGCCCACTTTGGCCCGGTTGAGGCGCTTGGTGAAGTACAGGGTCGGGCAGAGGCTTGATGCCCCAAGAACCGGAGGGGGGGTGCTATTATGCAAACAGAGATGGTCACATCACATCCATCGGTATTTGCGGGGTTTTCGATTCATAGCGTCTACAAGCATTCAACACATCTACTCTTTTGCAGCCAAGAGGGGGCCTACTGGGTTTCCCCCTCCCTATGCAAAGGACATACATGCTGCACGGGCGGCGGCCGGAATTGGGCCGAGCTGTGGGCTTTGGTTGACTGGACACCTTGACCGAAGCTTTAAGGTTTGCGGAGCTTGAGAAGTCCCGAAGCACTAGGCTGGCTTCACCCGAGCAGAGGGCGCGGCGCTGTCGTGGGGACATGTTGGGCATAATCCTGGAAAGTGGCGAGTTGGCCTGAGGTAGCTAACAGCACTTCAATGAAAATGCAGAAATACCATTGACAAGGTGGACTAAAACACCACCACAACAAGGGGAATGCACCCGAATGATCCTCCATTTCACCCCTCAAACTTCATGCTCACCATGAATGACCGTGAGGCCTCCGCACTTGTCGGGTCCTAATGCTTTTTTACGACTGACTGCTTCGCAGCTGGTATGCCGATAGCAGTCGGCGGCAAAGGAACCGTGTTATCCATGACTGCCACTCATGCCTCGCTTTGTTTGATTTTGGGTTGCTTCGACAGGATGCGGGGATTTGCCATGACATATCGCAGTGGCCAGTGGCTGATTCCCCAACAAGCGCCATGGGCTCTGAAGAGCCCAAATGAGGCAGTGGGCCCAAAACGAGGAGCGGGGAAGCTCTGCGGCTGTGAGTCTCCCGTTACGGGCCCGGTGAGCATGGTGAGATATGGTGAGCCTTGGTCTTCGGCCTACCGGCCCCGGTCTCCTTCCTGTCGACGAGCGCCATGCAAGAAGTTCTTCTTGCGTTTCGTCGTTTTCGTTTGACATCGTTTCACGTGGCTCTCTGATTTCCCGATGCAGGCCAAGAAGCTGCAGGCGTGGTTGTGCTGTGGGCGTGGTGTGGAATCGTGCGGATCTGATGAGCCGAAACCATGCTCTTTGCAAGGTCCTGACTCTAGAGAAGCATCGCCTCACGGACAAGGTCCGGGTCACGGTTCATGTCTCTCTTTGACTGCCAGTCAGCTCCGTGCCAGCAGGTGGAGGAGCTGGAAGACGCCAGTTGCCAAGACCACGACGTTCTACGGGGGAGGCTGGAGGCGCACGGATTCTCCAAGCTGCGCCAAAGGACAAGAAACGAATGTCCAAGCAGCTGGCAGAACTACGGGACGAGGTGGGCTGCCTGCCTTCGACTTGCTCTGATCATCTCTGGTGACTCTGGTGGTCTCAGAGAATGCTGAAGGTGGCCAAGCTGAAAGCAGAGCTGCGCAGGCTCGAATCCGGATCCTGTGTCTTTTCTGGCTCACAAGCATGGATGCCAGGCTGGGTGCTCAGCTTCGTGAGGTTGGGGCCCCAGGTTGACGCCCCGTTGCCTGCTCACGGCACTGCCCGTTCGCTCAGGGTGAGATGGCTCTGCTCCTGGCCCGCTCGGATGCGCAGCAGCTCCGGGCAGACGCGAGGAGTCTGGAGGATCGGAGAGTTTGCGACCAGAGCGCAGCTCGCAGCAGCTCGCAGCAGCCCGGAGCAGATCGGAGTTGCAGGACGTGGTCCCCCTCGAGAGTGATGGGCCAGCAAGGCCCTCTCAGCGGCGACTTCTCCAGGAAAGCGGCCGTCGAGAGGCAACTTCGCTCAGTAACAGAGCCCGACAGTTTCTTTTGAGATGCTCGAGGGCTGTTCCAGGCAGAGTTGCTGGATCTGCTGCTGGCTGCAGAGACTACGGCAGATGCACGGCTGAAGCGCCCTCTGCTCAGCCACACCGCCTGCAGCAACCGCAAAGTTTCACAGTCTTTCCATCCGAGGCCTGCTTGAGCTTGAGGGCCCTGGAAATGAGCCTGATGCAGAGGAGGAGCCAGGTAAGGGATGCAGCATCTCCTTTGCAGACGTTTGCTGGTGAAAGCACATGGTCCACTCCCACGGCAGGTATGAAGCCAGCTTCCGAAATAGGTGCCACCTGTGTTCGCCTTGCATGAGATTGTGGTTGCATCTGGTATCATGGATGCTATAATTATAACGCTGCTTATTGGCCTACTAGCTGTCTGTTGTCAAGGTGTTCTGCCAGCAGAGCGGCGGTTGCGCAGACATGTCGAGAAAGAGCGAGATGCGCGATGCTCAAGACCTCTGGCGAAGTCACTGTCAAGAGGTGCTTGCAGAGTCTGTCCAGTCTCCTGCCACTTTTCTGAGGAACTTCTTACCTTTGCCAGAGATCTGGACACCGAGCTGGTGAAGGCGAGCTGAGCAAAAGGCTCTGGAGGATCAGGAATCTCTCTGCCGGGATGAAAGGTGAAGACGGAATGCCACCATGCCGTTCGGGAGATCAAGCAGAAGTGTGCTCAGGCCTGAAGAGAGGGCTCCTTTAGTCACAATACCGCCGATGGCAACAGAGGAGCTCGAGGACTTCAAGACCACAGAGCTTGCCAAAGTAAAAGCCGACTTCCAGGCGAAGGCCTGGAAAAAGCAGCAGTTAGCTCCCTCCGCTTGGGTGCCTGTGCCTTCTGTACAGATCGACGAAATCACTCGTCAGCGTGACATGCTCCAGAAGGAAGTCGAGGCCACGGTCGGCACGAAGAGATGCTGTAGTTGTGTGTTGGGTAGGCCACAGACGGCTGGCAGATGTTTTCGTTGAAGCCTGTGAATGGTACGCAGTTGGGGGAGTCCGTCGCGCCGCACTTGCCGACGCTGAACCCGCTGGTCTCGCAGGCCCCAGATTTGAGTTTCCTCTGTCTTACTAGACGTCGGTTACGAGGCTTCCTCGATGAAGAGTCGGCTTCAGAGTCCAACAGCTGTTATCCCCTTTAAGGACCCTTCCAGAATATGCGGTGTTTGTGGAGGCCTCAATGGACATGACTCATGACAGCGATAGATCGCGAGATGTTGCAGATGATTCCAGACGTTCAAAGAGGTTCAGCAAGCTTTCGGCTTCGGCAGCATCTTGAAATTTGTGAGCGGAACTCAGGTCGGCGCACAATCGTTTTCGAAGGTGCTCTGAAGGTGTATCCTCAGAAAAGGTAGCTGCCGCCACATGGTGCCGAATTTGCAGCGAAACGTCCAAAGTGACAGCATGGGAGCAAGGCTGTTTTTTACACAGCAGGCCACTTTCGTTTCACCGCCAGCCGCCAGGTCAAGCAAACGCTTGCCATTTGGCAGATGCGCATGATTTCAGCATGTTTGCGTGAGTGACAATACATGTTGGTGGGCTGCCGCTACAAGACAAACTTCGTGCAAAGGGCGCAAGGTGTGCAAGCTCCATGATATCGAATTGGACACGGCTCAGTCGGAACTGCGAACTCGTCACCTTTGCCAGTGCAGCACTGCAACTCGGATGCACAGCTGAAATGTGTGTTCCCCCACGGCCGTTGAAGTCACCGCGGCATAAAGTGCAGGCCACCATGACCGACGTTCCACGCAATGTGGCTGAGGGCACCGAGCGTGCATGGCTCTCAGGTCTGTGCATTGGGGAATGCACGAATGTATGACCTTCGAACGGATACCCAAGCTTCTGTCTGTTGCGGTCGCATGCGCAGCACTGTTCTGTTCTTGCGAAGCCGAAGCAGAGCCTGTGATGGTCCTGACAGTGCCAAATCAGTCCGTCAGGTCAAGAAAGGATTGCCGGCCATGCTGAAGGGTGGCGCTTGGAGCTCAGCTTCGCACGTCGCTGGTGGCAGGTGATTTCCAGTCAAGGGCACTTTCGAGGTGATCATGGACGTCATGAACAAGGAGCAGGCAAAGATAGCAGAAGAAGCAGGAGCTTGTGCCGTCATGGCTTTGGAACGTGGCTCGGCTTGCGCTGAAACTTGTCTTAGAGCCCTTGTGCCCAGCAGTAGCGGTTGTCCGAGGCATCCCAGCAGACATCCGCCAGAGCAAGGTTCCAGGGAAGGGGTGCCACGAGGGGCCGGAATCGTGACATGTTGCACAGAGCTGGCACCCAGGGCGTTGCCCGCATGTCAGATCCGAAGATGATCAAGGACAGCAGAGCCTGTGATTGCACAGCGGAAGCATCGAATGTTTCATGAAAAAGGAAATCGTCAACTCCGTGTCTATCCCTGCCGGGCACTCATTGCGGAAGCCGCTGCGGGATTGCATTTTCAGCTGCTGATTTTCTGCTTGTATCCCAGCAGTGGTGCGAGGTGATGGCCAAATGCAGGATTGGCCACTTTGTCGAATCCCAGGCCTCTTCTGCACGGGGAGATCTTGTTCTGGGAAGGTCACAGTTGCATGAAGGGCTTGGCCGCTGGCGTTGCAGGTCCTGCAGCAAATAGGTGTCGATTGCATTGACGAGAGCGAAGTCCTCACTGTCGCCGACGAGGCCATCTGAGGGATCTTCTTTGACCCGAACTGCTATTTGACTGTTGACCCGTCGATCGTTTGAGCGAATTCGGAGGGCAACCACGTCAACAAGACGAAGCTCTCGACTCAGCGTGCCCAGCAATCGAATCGAAGTGTCGAATGCTGCATTGATTCAGCCGGCCGCAATGGTCTCCTGCAGGTTTGCGAGTTTGAATAATCGAAGGCTACGTTTTTTGAAAAGTTTGAAGGAGTTACGTGCGGGAGGGCGTCAGATTTCGATGTCGAGCTTTATATGTCAAGCTTTTGAGCTCGAGCGGCGGCTCCAGAGTCTCCAAACTTTAGCCACGGCCGATTTCGGTCGGCCGTCAAAGAGCGCTCCAAGCTTAACGAAGTGCGCTTCGTGGAAGCGTGAAGCGTGCCCGAGTTCGAAGGTTGGAGGGTCCGCCGAGTTCCGATTCTGAAAGTTTGAGGGGCAGAACGGATGAACAATGGTGCTAAAGGCCTTGCGTCCAGTCGGGTGGATGTAGGCTAAGTTAGTCAACACCCGGACAAATCCGGCAGAGGGTGCCCAAGAAAATCTACACACAGTGTCCAGTCAGACCCCCAGCTTGAAAAACACCTACGCGCTGCCTCCTGTGTGCCGGCACTGTGTTCGCATTGTCTGGTTTTGATCCTGTGGTGTGTTCGGCTTCAGTTTTCGAACTTGAAGCAGCGCAGGCCCTTACCTCACCATTATCGAGCCTATGTAGAACACCGCAATCTATGTTTGCCAGCTGCCTCCACTCCAAATTGTACATTGCATCTTCTCAAAAGTTCATGTTTCCCATACTGTAAACCAAGAATCTCTTAAGCTCGGAAGCGTTCGGGTTCTCAAGCTCCACGGCATTCAATATCTGAAGCACTTAAAGATTGTAAGTTCGAACTGCAAACTCTCAGAACCTACGAACTTCCTATCTTCCACACATTCAATCTTTCGAGCTTTGAACCTTTGATCTCGGATCCTTCAAGCTTCGTCTTCGCACACCGGCGATCTTTGGGGGTATCACGTGGATGCGCCCACGTCGCGCATCGCTGTGGCAGCTCCAGGCATTCAACCTGCTCGCTTTTGAATCTCGAACTATTCCATCATTCGAACTCCGATCTCTTTGTTCGTGAGACGTCTGAAGCTTTAACGCTCCGTCACGACAGAGTCTCAAAGCTCGTAAGCTTCGAGTTCAACAGGTGCACTCGTGACACTTATCGACGAGAGAAATGGGGTTTGCATTGTGGAGGATGCCGACCTGCGGCGCAAGGTTTTTGGTTGGAGGAGTGCATCGACAATTTCCAAAGTCTCAATTGAACTTCGTCAGACCTTGTTGAGAAGATTGGGACCCTCTTTTGTTTCCAAATCTGGCACATCTCACACTGAGGTTCAAGGTGCCATTCGTGCAGGGCACCAAGCATCCGGGCTTTTTCGCGTGAGAGGCTCGGAAAGCCTGAGGTGCGGCTGCCGAAACTTGGGCGAGGCGCTGCGTCGCATCTCCGAAGGTTGCGTGGGGTTTGGGGGTTTCGGGGGCGTGCAGAGGCGACTGCATCGGAGCGGCTTCAGGTGCCAGCATGATCCGCACGAAGGGCGAGGCCGGAACCGGCGACGTCGTGGAGGCGGTGCGCCACATCCGCACGCTGCACAAGGACACCATGCTAAAAAAAGCCCAAGACCTGGTTCATGCTACGACCTATGTATGTTATTTCTTGTGCCATGGATTTGTCAAAGATGCAAACAAAAAAGCCCATCAAAAAGATCACTTTCATCTTCCTGAAGAACAGTGACCGGGAAAATTTACGGGAGTCTTGAATAATTTCGGATAGTTTTGTTGTTGTCAGCATTGGCAAGGGTATTGAGTGTCAGCAGCGGAAGCCATGGACCGAACCTTTCCGATGCATTTCGGGCAACACTGTCACGGGAGAAGAACCGCCACCCGCGCTCAAAGGCTCGATGCACAGCAACTTCGTTCACAGCCACTGGCCCCAAGCTGCATCCGACAGATGGAGCAGTAAAGGAGACAACTCTTCTTGACACGATCCGACCCGAGAAGCTTGAAGAGTTGCTGACAGAGAGGATTGCCGATTTCAACCCGTGATGGCTCCGAAGCCCCTCTTCGCAGACCCCCTGTTTTCGTCTCAATGCATGGACGTGTGCGGATGCAATCCCGAAAACGTCTCCGTGTGGCAGGGCCTTGGAATTCTCAGCTATTGCTGCTCCGTAGCTTGTTCGATTAAGAGGACTCGGGTTGACAGATCTGTAGCACAGCACTAATTTTGGCACATGTTCTGTCCGACACACCTCTCGAGAAGTCATGTATCCGAACTGGAGGTGTTAGAGCTGTAACTGCGGAGAACAGGCAACTGACAAGCTGTGGAGCTCTTTTTGCGGCAAACCGCGATGCTTTCGCTGGCGGCTGGAGAGACTTCCCCACCCCGGCCAACTCGGTCAACGCTTTGAAGTCGAAGGTGAAGAGATGAAAGAGAAGGGAAAGTATGAGCTTTTGGGAAACGCAACAGGAGAAGAGAAGCACAGACTTGCAGAGAATGGCGTAGCTATGAGAGGACTGAACCATGCTTGGCCTTTTCAGGAGATGCGCATGGTGCAGATGATGGATGACGACGAGCTCTTCACCTACGCCAAGGAGCACAGCGGAACATGGGTTGGTTCTTCTGGAATGATTGTTGTCGTTTTTTTTTTGCTTTTGTTGTTGTTGTTGTTGTTGCCGCTCAAGCGCTACCAGCTCAATCGGCCGCGAGCTTGTAGCCGTCGAATCACCACAGGAAAGCCTGTGGAGGGCCCAACTTTTGAGATCCGAACAGTTCCCGGGCTCTTCAACCACACATTTTCTGTAGATCAGGCTGCGCATGGTAACGTTTCTGCTCCCGTGAGGTAGCCTCCGGTGAAGCATTCTTGATTTCGTGGTGATACACGCAAGCCCACTTGCAGTCTCAACTTGAAGCTGGCCCGGTCCCAAATCCGGGGAGCACCAATCTTGTTAAACAAATTGTCTTCGCTCCTTGGCGTGAGGGTTCCCGCCTTCCGCGCGGCGGGTGGTTCGAGCTGCTTGCAGTTCGGGCGAGACACAGTCCCTAGCCTGTCACAGACCCAAGACTGGTGAGGTAGCCTCCTGGTCTTAGACTTAAGTTTCTTGTTGACATGGGGTGGTGGTGGTGCTGCTGCTGCTGCAAGGAAAGATTGCCCTCTGAGGCAGCGGTGGCCTCCCAGCGCAGGTAAGTCTTTGAATGGAGGTCTGCCGTACTTCTGTTTGCCTAGGGTCGTTAGCCTTACGGTTTGTACTTTGCTGTTTTCTGCTGGCAAACAAGCACAGCAGCCGAGCAAAGCCCGCAAGTTCTGTGAGTGATATCCCTCAAGTTCTGCTTTTGCAAACAACTGCGCGTTCAGTTGGTCCTCGGACCGACGCGCAGGTGCAGTTTTGCGCTCCACGGGTTGTGTCCTCGGACCACCGTGAAGCAAGTGTTGCGAAGCTTTTGGCAGACTGCTGCGGAGCAAGACTGCCAGCTATGGGGCCGAATCTAGCTGCTATGCTTGGCCGAGTTTGGCCCGTCTGGTTTTCGTTTTGCTGTTTGTCTAGCTTGGTTGGTTCGGTATCGACATGCCAAACCTGCCCCATAGCTGGCCCTTCATGAACATCAGTTGTCACTTAGCCCGATGCCCGCCAAGGCGCGAGACTACTCGTGCGAGCGTTCGAATGAAATGACTTTTGTAGCCGCTCCGGATCAGACGGAGACATGACATATGTCTGCCGACGGGTTCTGCTTCGGCCGCTTCCCGATTCCGGTCAAAAGCAGGAGTCGCGCGCCGGGCGCTGCGTAGCTTATCTTGGTATGATGGACTTTTGGTCCAACGGCAGTGGGCAGGCCTTACACCAAGAACTCAAACAGCTGCTCCAGCCATCTCCGACGGTTTTGCGCTGAAAGAACTTCAATGGAAGGCCACTGCTGCAGTCTATTTTTCAGGATGGTATTGCGTCTCTTCAGCTTCGCCTGAGCCTCAGCACGGGATCAAGGTGCTGTAATCGACATGCACGTCAGCAAAAGGACGACGAGGCTCCAGCACAACTAAGCCGGAAGGAAGTGACACAGTCGAGAAGAGGCAGACTGACCCAGCACTCAGGAACGGCTCCACGTCACATTTGGGTACCGTCGCAAAGCGGAGGGGTGGCGGGCTTCGGCTACGGCCCTCCCAGTTGTGTTCGTTGCTGTCCTGTTACCGACGGGGTCAGGCAGTGCTGGGAGTGATGGCTTATGTGCTTTGACGACGAACCAGATGATTACGACCAGGACCAATGGTGGAAACAGGGACACTGC
>CAJNDV010019080.1:31496-44815 GCA_905221635.1 Symbiodinium sp. CCMP2456 | reverse complement strand
CTGGGTACAGTCGCAAAGCGGGCGCGCTTGCTGTGCCATGGGTGGCGTGCTTCGGCTACGGCCCTCCCAGTTGTGTTCGTTGCTGTCCTGTTACCGACGGGGTCAGGCAGTGCTGGGAGTGATGGCTTATGTGCTTTGACGACGAACCAGATGATTACGACCAGGACCAATGGTGGAAACAGGGACACTGCTACTGATATCAACCGGCACAGCCTGAAGAATGCGACACAACTGTGTTACAGGTACACCGACCACCTCTGCCGTAGGCCGCGTCTCGCTGATGCGTGAAGCAACGTCATCTCCAGCGACTGAAGGCATTCACGAATAAGACATGTGGGCAGCCTTCAGGCAGCTTAGTTTGCAAGATCGGTCGTAGCCTGCGACATGCGCCAAAGAAGTCACGTGTCGACGCAGGAGATTGGCGCCCCCATCGACCTTGTTCAGCAGGCCTGGTCATTGTCTCGCAAACACTCTCGACAGTCCACGCGCCCTTTGTTGCAGGTCAAGAAAACTGGCAAGCTGCCAGCAAACGCCTCGTGTAACGGGCACGGGGAGTTTAAGATTGAAGTGTGCGGAGTTGCGATCACCAGCCCAGGTTGTGAACTTCGCGGCCGGTGGGGTTGCCACTCCAGCAGATGCTGCCTTGTGCACTCTGGCGATCGTGCTACGACCCACTGGCATTTCATGTATGTCACAGTGCGCACCCAGTGTGAGGCATGCAGCTTGGTGTCGATGGCGTGTTCGTTGGAAGCCCAGGGTTTTTCTGGGGCATGCGACGAAGTGTGCAGTGGTTCAGGGCAGAACCGCCCTGCCAGGCTTGCAACGAACATAGCCATCTATGCATTTCTACCTGATTCCAATTGGTTTGATGTTCTGAGGTGGGTAGTGGCATCTTCAAGTCGTCCGATCCCGTCAAGCGTGCCCGGGCCATCGTGAAGGCGGGTTGAAGTAGAGTCAGAACGTTAGCTTGATTGCAGTTGACATCACGAAGCCAGGCCGTCACGCACTACAACGATCCTCAGGTGTGCTGGGACAGTCTGTTTTTGAGGTTTGGTCCGAGGGAACATGACGGAACAACAATGCAAGCAGGTGGTGGCCTCGATCTCGGAGGATCTGGGAGAGGCCAGACGAGCGAACACGGAAACCGGCTACACGGCTGAGTTCGGCAGAGGCGATGACGGGTATCAATTGCGATGGCCTCGCCACACGCTTTGCGGACAGGGAAGGTCGGGGCCCAAACTGGGGCCTCGGGGGCCTGGCCCAATGCTTTCTCTGTGCCAGAGTAGCAGAGTAGCGCAGGTGGCAACATGCCTTCGGCCAAGAAGGCCAGGATTGAGTCCTACGGAGACCACAAAGGCCTTGCAGGTGGGGGATGCGCAGTGTGAGCTGAGTGCGCAGAGAACGACTCGGCCCAGGCACGGCTTTCTGAGAGCCCTTGCTCCAAATGTCGACAAGTTTTCCTTCCGTGCACAACACGTGACTGTTTCATCTGCCATGGATGGTGCCCCAAACGAGGTTCCCAGTTGCTTTCCGTTTTGGGTCATATGAGGCTAGATCAGGGTCTCTGGAGGATGGCCCTGATTCCGGCCTCTGTCCGCCGGCCAAGTAGTAGCCCGGAGTCTGCTGTTCACGGAACTTATCCGTGCGAGCCCACAACACAGTTTACAAACAACTGCGCAGGTTGTCGTATTTCTTTCGTCTTGCTAGTCAGTGTAAGAGGCTCCTGATCCACCATTCAACTTTTCTCTCTACTGCAGCCCATGTCGGCGCGGTGGTGACGGTGAACGGTGACAAAAAGGCACCTGACAGAGTCTGGGCGGGGGCGCATTGAACAGCTTCTGAAGCTGCAGCTCTCGCAGCCTTGCTCGAAGCACAGATCCAAAGTCTCCGACAGTATGACGTGTCCAATTGCAGACTCCACTCAACAGGCCATTTTTCTTTGCAGAAAGCTACTTCAACGAGATCTCCTACAGCAGTACGTCAGGATACGACTTTTAACCGTTCCCATTGTTGCGATGAGGGGAAGCACATGTGACCGGTTGCTTGAATACAAGCAAGCAGTTGAAGTTGATGGATCAGGTGGCTGCAGGAGGCTTAGTGGCTGAATCTGTACCCGAATAATTAAATGGCAGTGCCTGTTGAAGCGCGAAAGTTTCAATGAAAACAGTTCCATACCGCGAATTCCACGAGCTTGAGACATGGTCGGGCATCCTGCCCACAAGCTCAATCGTTCTGTGCCTGTGCAGACAGCCCGAGGAACTCCTACGGAAGAGCTAGAGAGTAAGTGACTAAGCTAGAGTATCAAGAGTTGTAATTCACAACAGCCTTCCTGACCTGTTGCAGCTCAGTGCCCCGACCCCCTTGCAACAAAAGCTCGCGAGAGATGTCTTGAGATTCAACGGAGAGTGTAATGCAGAAAGGTGAAGTGCTCTATGGATTACTTTCAGATCTGTTAAGGCCCGATGCCTCTGGCCGAGCTCAAGGAACCTTTGGTTCTCAAAGGCGCCTTGAGGCAGGAGCATCGCTTGTGTTTCTAACCCATTGCAATTGCATGTCGCTGCTGGCTGATGATGCATGTAGCGAGTCACCTGCAGGGTAGTTCGCGGGATCTTTCTGATGTAATTCCTTGCAGAAGAAACAAAGCAGGTTCTTGGTTTCTCGCTCGTAGGGGAGTCACGTGGCTCAAGCGGACACCGCACGTGTCCATACCATCACGTTCCCGCCTGCATCCCGAGCTGTTGCTGAGAGGTGAAAGGGGCATGCAGGCACAGATTCTGCACTGTAGCGATTCCGAGGAAGCGATTACCGGACTCCACGGTCTAGTCTGATCTCCTCTGCCGTGCCACGGCTTCACGGCATCAACTACTGCAGCTTGCAAACTACAAGCGGCGGCTTGCAATGCCAAGGTCTTCCATGTCCGTCCTTTGCCAGCGAGTACTGCTGCTAGCATCGGTTGCGAGTGCTGCACAGCTGCCGCGGCTTCACCCCACTGCTGCTTCATCGCTGGGCGAGGGCACATGGTGGGCCAAGGCAATGGAGCGAAGAAAGTGTGCATAGCCCACAGCACAACAAGTGCGGATCAACGAAGCTAGGTGGGTGATCACCTTGTGCACGCTCCAGCCACAGACAG
This sequence comes from Symbiodinium sp. CCMP2456, assembly GCA_905221635.1. NCBI lineage: Eukaryota > Dinophyceae > Suessiales > Symbiodiniaceae > Symbiodinium > Symbiodinium sp. CCMP2456. The sequence goes on along the minus strand of CAJNDV010019080.1, from coordinate 41,685 downwards.
TGGCCTTAGCTCCAATGTTGGGGATTACTACTATGCCTACGGTGCGACCCCCGGCTCCTGCAAGCGTGTTAGGTCGAAAGTCAAGCCGTCTGGAGCTTCAATCTTTGGCATTTAGCAAAGTGCGTGTGCTCGCTGTCTTCGCCCAGGTTCGCATGGAGCGTTGACAGACGAACTCCACGAGAAGCGTGTCGGCGGCGCAGGCCGCTTGCACATCTTCCACCTTCCGGAGGCCCGGCCTGGCTCTGTGTTTCTAGAAGGTCGTGATTCTCTTGCTCTCCTTTCTGGCACAGGGCAAGGACTCTCTGGCCACGCAGCTGCCAAAGGTGGCTGGACGCCGGGATTCCGTCAGCGCATTGGTGCCGTGGCAGCGCCATGAGCTCCAAAAGGGAGGCAGACAGAGGAGTTCTCCTGCGAGGTGCAGCTGAGCCATCAGGACGCCGGAGCCCCGGAGCCCCGGAGCCGAGGAGCCGAGCCTTCTGCCTTTGCAGCCTAGCCTTGCCCTTCGCAGGTGCTTTCAGATGCACGGCTTTTCCCGCATCTGAGCTGCACGTGCTGGAAGCGGTTTCGGTTTCGCATCTCCATTGCTACATGTCAGGGCCTACGATGTGCCGAAGGCACGAGCATGAACTGTGCTTCAGTCTTCCCTGCGCCAGGGATGCTGTCTTGGCGTGCTGGTCCTCGGCAGGATTACAGCTCAGGCTTGTCTTCGGCTGCTGAGCGCGTGGAAAAGCAGGCGCTGCGCTCAGCCAAGTTACGATGGCCCACGGCACTACGCGGACGCCGCTGCATGGCAGAGGCAGTCGACTCCATTACGCCGAGCTCGGCCATGCGCCAGCTCAAGGAGTCGGGGGCAACGACAAGGGGCCTCAGTCACGAGCCGAAGTGAAGGAGCTGGTGGCTCTGGGCGATGGCTCCACCCAGACTCGGACGCCTGCATGCGCACTAAGATTCACTTTCACGGAAGGGCTCAGGATCCGAAGAATTGTGGACCGCCGGCCTGCATGACGGAGCGGGCTGTGGAATGTCACACTGAGGAGCTACTCCAATCCAACGGCGTCTGCCAATTCAGTTAGCTTTCTTGAGAAGAAGTTCAAGGCGCTGCAATGCCAATACTATGTTGTTCACGTCAAGCCGGGTGATGCCAGGAGATGGGCTACTCTGTGTGCAAGCAGCAGTTTGGAGAGCAAACCTCCGTGGTCGCGAGTCTTCAGGCAGCGACGACTGCGCGATGTTGCTCGAACACAGTGCTTTTGGCCAGGGCAGCGATGCCGGCGCGGGCTCCGTGACCCTCGGAGGGCACTACGACTCACGACCCTTCGAGGCCGATTGAGCTCGCTTTCAACACCACTTCATGGGAGCCGGAAGAAAGTGTGTTCACGACATGCCGATTTCGACAGGGCCTAGCACCGGGCGCTGTGGACAACGGCAGTGGTGCCGCCGCGGCGGCGCAGTCAGATCATCCGACTTGGAGGAAGATGCCCTAGACGAAACTTCAGTGCTGCGCACCCAGGTGCTCACAATTGCCAAGGCGCTGGCGGATGCCAAGGCGTGCGGGGAGTGTCTCCGTGGGGTCCGGATCATCCGGCTTGTCTGCATGGCTGCGTGTGCTCTGCGTGTCTGCGCTGCATCCGACGCCGAAATTCAGTGGCTCAGAGAGCCGATATGAGCCGATGGTCGATGGTCCGTGAAAACGGATGTCCCTCCTGGAGCAAGCTGACCGGTTTTGCCAGCGCACGGGGAGGAAGCGCTGTGTGCACCTACCTGAGGCCCGGCACGTGTTCTAGCGGAAAATGCTCCTGTAAAAGCGAGCAGACAGGAAGCTCTCGACTGGGACGAGCGTGAATGCGACTTGTGGTTTTACACGGACGGTCTCATGGCTGCCTGTACTCTTGGCTCTTGCGACCGGGCACAACTGCACATAGTTGGGAGCAGTTCAGGTGATTTCCACCCAAGAGAACCAGCTGCGGGCAACTGGCAATATTGTCGCGGCAAGGCCGTCCAGCAGAGTAAAAGAATTCCTCAACGCGTGTTTGTAAGAGCACTTGCCCATCCGGCTGTCAGCCTATCACCAAGGAAAGTCAACCTGGTCGAGTCTCAGTGATCACTGTTACTACGGGAGAGGCTTGATCTGAAAGCCAGGGTCAGGCCGTCACACAGAAAAGAACGAAAGCCTTGACCGTAGTGCACAGCTACGCGTCGATAGCTCCTCTCAGGAGAGGCATCGATTTCACGAACTGCTTTTCTGGAACTTCCAGTGTCAAGTTTGGGACGACAAGGATGGTGCATGGCTTTGTATGGAAAATACGCTTCAATGTTTTGAAGTAGTGCAGCACGAGACTGATCGGCAGGAGTTGATTGTCGTGGAGACCTACGAAGATGAGCCAAGTTCATTCTTGTCGGGCAAAGCTGCATGGAACAGCAACATGAAGGTCATCAGCCCCTCTGACCTGGCAGTCCTGTGGACGTCAGTTGTACTTTCTTTGTGTGCCCGGTGTCCGGCATCAGAGCGACTGGAGCTGATCTTTCTAAGGCTTGCAGCGGCTTCCTGACGACGACTTGTCGATTGGGGTGAAGAGGCCGAAGAGCTATTTTGAGAATGCTGAAGACTCTGACGGGTAACCCCGTGTCCGACTTAAGTGGGTGGGGCTTGAAGAAAAATCATGGGGGCTCAATGGGTCCGGTCGAGTCCGAGACGGGGGTCAGCTGATTCAGCACCGCACCGGCACTCCCATGTTGCTTTTTCAGGCGAGTGCCCACGCCTTTCTTGCCTTCTCTGACTGTTTCTAGCTTCATCCAGCTTTCGCTGGCACTTCCTCACTGAAAAAGCGGTGTTTTGCAGGAGGCTCCAAAGTGCATTGCTGGACGGAGAATTCGAGAATGGCCCCGATACACAGAAAGATACGACATACGGCGACACGGATCCCTCCGCCTCAGCTGCGGTGTCGCAATATCGGATCTCCACAAAAGGCCAGTTTGGAGTTGTGACGAGTGCGAGTGGCAGCGTCGGCACGTCCCGCCTCAGCTCGGACTTGGGACTTGGCTTGGACTTGGGCTCGCGGCTGGGTTTCGACAGATGCTGACAGGAGTTCTTAGCCCTTTTCCAATACCTTGGGCCCACTGAGCATCGTTTTTGTCGAGCTCGGAAAACCCGTCGCCTCAGCTCAGAGCCTCAGCTCAAGGAGGTTCTTCTAGCTGTGTCTGGCCTTATGCGGCTCTCTGCCGCTTTCTCCTCACTCACCCCTCTTTGTTCCTCGCTAAGTCCCGCCGGTGACAGTTCGGCATGTGTTTTTTGATTATGACATGAGCGCAAAACCCGGGGCCAGCTCTCCAGATCTCGCGAGCCTTTCAATGGACATCTTGCGATGCCTGAAATCTGGCAGGTGGAAGTAGGAGCTGTGGAGATTGTGTTATGCGACCAGCGAAGTCCCGGAAGTGAGTGCCAGGAATATTGGTATTCATGCTGCAAGCGGTGAGCTTGTGGCCCACCTCGATGACGATGACCTCTATGCTCCAGGCAGCCTGCTCTTTTGGACGTGGCATTATCCGAACTGCACTGCGGGTGTCTCAGGATATTTGGCGTTCATGGCAACGAGGCCCGTGCAGCTACGACCGGAGAGAGCGGTGCGCTTCACTCTTGGCACTTGGCAGGATGTCCCACTTTGATGGTGCATCGGCTCTGAAGCTCTCGAGTTGGTACGTTGGAAATGCCGAGGCTCAGGAGTGCAAAAAGGTCCCCCATTTCATGAGTTTCACGGCAGGGCTGCGTGCTGTGAAGGCTGGCGCCTTCGGATTTTGTGATGCCGCTCGGCTTGGGCGCAAGCGTCCAGGGCTCGGATGGCCCGCACTTGCCTTGGCCAGATTTCACCACGACATACAGACATTTCCGATCCACCAGGTCACATGAGCAGAAAAACACCTGCTGTCAAGATGGGGCTCTATTCGCAAGGGCCCGAGCACTTGACACGTGGCCCGCATGTTTGTTGTTGTCGCCGGATTTTTCAGTCACGACTCCTCGACGGAAAGAGCATGGACTATCGTGAACCCAGCAAATTTCAGTGCGTTTGTCGGCGCCCCTGGCAGCAGAAACACTGTTCGAACAAGTTCGCACAGAGACCCCTTCGGCGATGAAGCGCTCACAATTCTCACCACGATTGTTTGTGCCCCCCTCGCGTGTGGACAAGCTGATTAGAGACTGCTGACGGATTCTTCACGTCGGCTGGCAACAGCGGAAATCGATGTCAACGTGCCTGCAAACTCTTCTCTTCCCGAGCCATCTTGTGGCTGCCGCAGAGCGGCTAAGGCAGAAGCAAGACAGTGATGGTACATTCCTGGAGCCCAGCGACCTGAGGTTTGGCTTCACGCTGATCTACAATAGGGAGATCGCCCTGAAGCATCCCTTTCAAGACAAAAACCTCGGGGAAGACTACGACTGGTGCATGGAGTTGATGGACCGCGGGCTTTTGATCGGCTGCTGCTTCCCTTTATCCAGTTTTTGTCTGCCGGGAGCTCGTGCTCCTGCAAGTGCAAGGAGCAACGTGGTACTCGCAGCATTGCCCTCATGTCCCCTAGCTGCATGTGGTTCAACACAGCAGATTCTGTGCATGCTTCGACCCTCAGGCCTGATGAGTTCGGAGTGTGTCTGCACGTGCAGACTCTTGGACTGGGCTGAAATTCCGGCGTCCAATACCTCGCGAGATGCTTGTCAGACTACAACTTAGGCATGGCGAAAATGTGTCAGATGTGGATCCTTTCGTCTACACAGATGTGCCATTGAGCGAAATTCGTGCCCTCAGAGTCGTTGCCACTTGGCTTGAGCAGTGCAATGGACGCTGAGTTTCGTGGCTTGAAACACATCTCGATGCTAGGACTCTCCCGGCTTCCCCAGCTTTGTAAAGCTCGCAGAGCTTGTAGCTCGGGTCGACGAAGCCCGGAAAGGAGGCGGGGTACGTGAACAAGGTTTCTCGAGTTGCTCTGCATGCGCCAACATATTCCTTCTTAAGGTGCGCTTCCTCCAAAGCTGGCCAAAGAAGCTCGCGACGCAGGCATCATCAGTGATAATGACTCCTGGCAGAAGTGCACGTCGGTGGACTCCACAATGAAAGTGAGGCTCGTCACCATGTTGCTTGCACACGGGCTCAGGACGACGCAGAGGGTGAGATCATGTGACGCCCGTTAGCGGTTCTAGCATCCGACTTTTGGGGCGCGACACCTTCGGAGCGGATGAATCTTCCCTGTGCATGACGCTGATCATGCGGGCTTACAAAGAGCGACCAGCTCCTGGTGCGACGATGGCAGTGTCTTTGTTCTGACTTCTAATAGCGGATAGCAGCTTCTCGCTGCAGAGCCAGGTCAAGCCTCAAAAGAGCATTTTCTTCGCAGCTTTCGCTGCAGAAGAGCCTGGGCTGCTTGGCTCCGAGGAGCCTCGTGTGAAGCTGCCCGAACACAAGGCCCTGCCAGCCCGGCAGGAGTATGCCAATCGTCTCATGAAGTCGTCAGCAGGCACCAGCTTCGCAGAGGCCACTGCGAGCCATCACACAGTTTGGAGCGGCACCTCTGCGCTTTCAGGCCGGCTCGAACTTCAGCCAGCAACTGTTCACCAGGCACCCTGTGACACTGCAAACTGGTTGAGCAAGGACATGCTTGTGACGCTTGCGATGCCGAGTTGCCAAGGCTTTGCGGCGAGGAGCCGGCCTCTTCTTTCTTAGAGGCTGAGTGGTTCCGCGGATGATCTGTACTCTGCAGTTTCTTGAGCATGTTGTTCGAAGGCCAACACTCGGGGGAAGGGTTCCCGAAACAAGGCCAAGCATCAGGCCGTGGAGTGCAATGTTCGCGTTTAGCTTGCCACGGCTCTTTGAACGAATGACTGCCCTCATTGCATCATCGTTTTCGTTCAGGCCCTCGTCATGGATGAGATTGCATGGCGCAGCACGAACATAAAAGCGAGCACAGGTGGCGGTTTTTGCGTCCGGAACCGAAACATGATCGAGTGCTGAAATGTGCTGTGCACAGGCCCGGTGGTCAATCTTGAGCTACCCGCACGCATTGGATGCATTGTGGGCCTCCTTTTTGTCTCGGGTGGTGTCTGATCAGCATGCCGGCGCAATCTGACACTACTTGCAATGGAAGATGCCAGCTGGGCTTCGATACGAGGTCGTATGATTGGGCTAAAGATGTGCTGGACCACCTCGCGGGTGCCAGCCAGGCACACAATGGAAAGAGCTTAAAAGTAACGTCGCTCGGACGCCAAAGAAACCCGCCTTGCTCCACTTTGAAAACTTGCGAAGTTTGTGGTCTCGATAAGCCAGATACTTTATCGCATGCGCCAGATGATGCGCCGAGGCACAGTAACAATCCCTTCGGATCTGATCACATCAGTTTCTTGCAGAAGGGTATCCACAGCGCAGCTTGCCTGCATCTCGCGTTGAGTGCACTTTTGCAGCTTGGTAGTCCGTGTGCTTCTCCGACGCAACCACACGAAGGTTCTTTCTATCCATGGGGATGACGAGGGCTACCCCCACTACCACCAGTCTGCAGATAACTTAGATCAGGCACCTTCTCAGTGTTTGGTTTTCGCAGACTTCACAACCCTGTTGAGAGAACGCGGCAACTGCAGCAGGTGGACCCCTCGCTTTACGCCATGATCACCAAGATGAATGCCGGTGCTGCGCCAAGACAACATTCGAACTAGGTAGCTGTTGAGCTCGACTCGCCTGCAGGTGCCCTCCTCCGCCTTGCCGGCATTGATGCATGAGCGATGAAGTCCGAGATTTGATTGCGTTTCACTTGTGCAGCATGTGCAACTCGGCTGGCATGCAAAGTAAGTCTGTCAAACTCGCTCTGAACTGCCGACCGGCTGCCCTGACCATGCGGAAAGTGAGCGTCAGTCATAGGGCATTGCAGATAGTGGATTTTGTTAGCAGCCGGTCCACCAAAGACATACCCTGAAATGGCGCGGCACTCAGCGAGTAAACCAGGTGCTAAACATGTAATAAATCATGGAACGTCCCGTGTAACGTGCAGCTCACTTTCTGCAACAATGCACGACAGTATTGAGCACAGATCATGAGTGCTCAAACAGTGATGCCGTGCTTGCCGATGGTTCACTGTCGATAAGTGGGATCCTAGCCGTTCCCGGAGTCAAGGTGTTTGCTGAGGCACTTGGTGTAAGGGCGTGCAGCCACCGCACCAAGTCTTGTCCATAGTCTGACCCCATGAAGCACATGGAAAGCAAGAGCTTTCGGAGTTGCCAACTTATCAGACTTGCCATCTGGAAATCTGTGCCTTCTCGAGAGCCAGGGCGTGCACGTGGCCATCGCTGCGTTGGGCCAATCTGCAGGTTCGGACATTGCTTCTCAGAGTTTCAAGAGGCTGCCCAGCTGTGCGCTATCGAAGCAGTGCCGTTTGCAGAGAAGCAGGCCTTGAAGAAGGAGCTTGACGCTCGGATTCGAGAGCCGTCCCATCGCGTCGTGAGCAGCGAAGCATCGCGAAGCATGGCGAAGGCATGGAGATTCTTTGGTCTCTGTGCGACTTGGCCCACGCTCCTGGGAGTCGGCCTTGGAAATTTGCGGGGCAATCCTTGGCGGCGGAGCCCTAGCTAGCCCAAGGTGCAAAGAACACCTTGGGAGGCAACTGGCCATGTCTGCACAGTTTTGTGAATTCGTTCTTTGCATCTGCTCGAATGGACAGGGCCAATGCGAGCGTGTTTCTGGTATCCGGCTGGCTGATTTCTGCTCCTGGCTCAGCGGGGAGGTGGGGACTGCGGGACTGCACGGGAGCGAGAGTTGAGCAGAGCATGGATGACTGCCTTCACTTCTTCCTGTCGCTTTCTTTCCAGGACGTGGCCTCCATTCCCTTCCCGCAGGCCTCGTCGTGGGGTGTGCTGCTCAGGCCAAGGCTGTCAGAATTTGTTTCTGGCTTCGTCACCGAGGTTACTGCGGTTATCAGCACTTTGAGGCTCTCTTAAAGGCTGTGCCGGTTGATTTGGGAACGAGTCCCGCCACGAAGGCGCTCTTCAAAGACCTGAAAGACTGCAATCGCGCTTCTGCAGACTTTAGTCAGCTGCTGACACAGGACTCACCGTCTTCAGCCGCACGTGTAAACTTCGGAACATGTGCGCACAACCTTGTTCCCTTTATGATTCTACTTTTTTGCGTGTTCAATTTTCGGGGTGTGCTGTTTTCAGGATTCTGGATTTTGGCTGGAGGTTTAAACCTAGCGGTGGAGCTTTCGTCCGACTACTGAGATTTAGCACCCCTCCAGCCTGGTAATCTCAAGATCTCAACACCAAGACCCCGCCCCCAATACTCTAACATCTACCTCGGTGCCACCGCTCAGAATATGCGAAGGAGGTCTCATAGAATCTCTGTAGGTTGTGAGGTTGGGGTTTAGTGGTGCGACCCTGGTGTAAACATATTACATAATTTTTCATGTGTTTTACTAATCTCATGCTTATGTGGTTACCGGTCCCAGTCGTCAAGGTTTCATAAAAAGGCTCTGACCCCCGATCTGGGCAGTAAAGCAGAACGGCAAGCATTACACCAGTCGTGTTATTTTTCTGTTTATGTCTAAAATCTTATCATCTATGGCGCTGAGCTTGTTTGGATTTCTTGGCTTCGCAATTACAAGCAGGCCAATGGATGATGCTGCAGCGGTGCGGTCTCCATTTCAGGATTTTCTCAGGATTCTGGGCTCTTTATTGGTGAATTGTCTTCAGTTTGGTCCTTGTTACGCACATTACATGTTTTCCATTTTTGAACCAAAAACCAAGAACTAAAATGGTAAAAAGCTTCTGCACATTGCAATGATCACTGCAACATTTTCCTTAATGCATAATAACATAGATGTCACGTGTTTAGGTGTGTTTCTCGCCAATCTTTCAACCCCACAGGAACTGCATCCATTTCCCTCGCTTCATCCAAGGCTTACAACTGCAGCAGCCCACCCCTGCTCTCAAGTCAGAGTCAAACGAGGTTGTGGTTCCATCTTGCGTTGAATTTCATGTGCTTACAAAGGGGAACGCCTAGACAGTCCAATGGTCCACAAGGTTGGCAAGGACACTGGCTGCCGGAGTCGTTGGAAAAATTGGAAGCTCTACGGAGCGCCGACGCTTGGGGGACTGACTGGGGAAGCGTTTCATCGGGGCCTTTGGACCTAGCCGTGTGTTTCTTCCAAGGAACGCTGCGCAGCTGGAATTCACTCCGCAGACCTCCCCAAATAGACAGCTCCTGCTTGAAGTCTAATTCATTCAACCCTCCGCATTCCCCAACACCAAGTCGACCACTTCCCTTCAAAAACATGCGAAAGTCTCAAGGTTAAGCTCTGATGGCCAAAGGTTAGCGTACAGATCCGAGACAGAAAAGCAAAGCCCCGCTCGAGGCTGCACATGGCTGAGCAGCAGGGCGGACACTGTGAACATGCTGGGCCGGGACATCTGACTACACATCGTTTGCAGTAGTATGTTGTTCACTGCGTCGAAAAACTGAACAGCACTATGTCGCTGGCAGGACAACCGTTCCCGTGTGAAGAGGCAGTTTGGCTCCTTGTCGAACTGTGCTTTCAGAGTCTTGCTTCGGCAGGAACGCAAGCCTAAACGAGAACGCCGAAAGCTGTGGCAGCGGAAATACAAGCAACTGAAGAAGGCGAGGGCAAGTCTGAATGAGGCGCAGCAAGAGATCCCCGTTCTTCATGCACTCAGGAACAGAATGCCAGGAAGCGTGAGCGGATTTCGTGTGAGTTGGACAGGCTCCGAGCCCTTTGATGCCGTTGAGTACTGCCCATAAAGAGATGTGGGATGTGCGATACACCCATGACAGCATAGAATGGCCAGTTTTTTGCATGTGAAGCCGCCTCTGTTGTTTGTCCAGAGTCTTGATGTGAATGAGAATGCTCGGGCACTTTGGCCAGACGTGGATTCTTTCCTGGCCCGAGCACCAGAAGTTATTGAAAACGGGATCGGGATAGAAACTTCCTCAGCATGCGTGTTGTCCCTTTGTTGATCGTGATCGTCTTGGCGGCTGCCACGCGTCAAAATCATCCCAAAGGTGCCGGAGCAAAGGATCTTGTCTGATTACCATGTTGGCCCTTGTCTCATGTCGTCTTTCCAGGTCCGAAGCAAACGCCTTCTTCGAAGAAGCGCTCGCAGCAAGCTTCCTCAACATCCAGCGCCGAAGCAGCAGTTCATCGCAGACAT
>CAJNDV010019080.1:20239-31396 GCA_905221635.1 Symbiodinium sp. CCMP2456 | reverse complement strand
CAGCCCAGCAGCTGACGAGCTACTTACGAACTGCAGCCCAGCAGCTGACGAGTTACTTACGAACTGCAGCCCAGCAGCTAACGAGCGACTTAAGAGCTGCAGCCCAGCAGCTAACGAGCTTACGAGCTGCAGCCCAGCAGCTAACGAGTTTACGAGCTGCAGCCCAGCAGCTAACGAGCGACTTAAGAGCTGCAGCCCAGCAGCTAACGAGTTTACGAGCTGCAGCCCAGCTTAAGAGCTGCAGCCCAGCAGCTAACGAGCTTACGAGCTGCAGCCCAGCAGCTAACGAGTTTACGAGCTGCAGCCCAGCTCTAACGAGCAATCTTCGAGCTGCTCCCGAGAAAATCAGCATGAGTTTACAATATAACATGAACGTTAGCCAGTGCATGTTTTCACTTCTTCACATCGAACACTCCTTCACGTGATATTAGCATCTGGTTCACCGTCTGGCCCAAAGTCAGCTAATCACCTGCCTACTAATACTGGAATTATTCACAGCCTTGTATACACATCTCCCTAAGACTTGCCAACTTTGCGAAACTATTAATGCTTCAATCTCATTTCCATACTCTTCTGGTGGGCATAATATGAATCTGTAGATTTTCACTGTGCAGGGGGCATGGGGCTTATTCTTTGGTCTGTCAGGCTGTGACATTCTTGGATGGTATGAACTTGATCTTTCCAGTGTTTCTTCGTCCAGGAGTCTTAAACTGTTTAATCTTCAGCCCAATCACATCATTTCCACTTTCGTTCACGTCTGTTCTTGCATCGCATCGTCCACTTGTTCAACTTCTTTGTCATCCTGCTTGTCGGTTGTTGCCTCTTGACGGCATAGCTGGCTATTGCAAAGGCAAGGTACGCAGTGGAAGACGTTCTTAGCAATGTGAAATCCATGTTTTCAGCCGTATCACTCGCTAACCTTGTCTTCTTTTCAGCCTGACCAGTAGTAGCTAGTTGCGCGACCACCCTTTTAAGTGGCAGAAGTTCAGTTGACTTTTCTATTGGTGTCAATTTTTCCACCGGTGTCAGTTTGAGCCACTATTCAACATGGAAGTATCACAAGATGCGGCCGTTTGCATCGTGCTAGCTGGAAGTTGAATATTCGTTTGGCAGCTCGGATTGTTCGTGGTGGGGCATGTCGCGGACCTTAAAGCTGTAAGCAGGGCGCGGTTGTGAAACTGGGGGTTGTTCTTCAAATTACAAAGCAGTTGTGGAAACTTTTGCCCAAGGAAGCGTCCCAAGATGTTCCTTTGTGCGTGTCGTAGGAGCTGCTGCACTTAATTCCGCTCAAATTCTTTAAGCGCGGCCTGCCTATTGTGAGTCATAGCACCTCTATAGGTTGTACTGGATGTTGGGATCTAGAAGCTTGGATAAAGACATTTTGAAAGAGGATAGTCTTGTGGTTGCATGAAGTGGGAAATCCTGCTGGGTCGCGTGTGGGTGGTGGAATAAACCCACTTGACCTGTTCTGTCACGCAGCTTCAGGAGAAGCGTCCAATTTCCGTCCCGGGCGCACCAACACTGTGGCTTGGCAGGGGCCTGTTTTCCGGCAAAGTTCAAAGCCTCGTGCCGAAAACTTCCCAGGCAGCCAGGGCGCTCGCACCCCGTGCCCCGGATGTTTTTGCCATGTGCAGCGAGAACTGTCTCGTGACTGTTGATGCTACCTTCGATGCTTTGCCGCCTGAGCCAGTAGAGTTAGAACCATGCAAGCATCAGAGCTTACAGGCAGCTTGGTTGTAGCAGCGTTCAGATATTTGACCACCTTTCGACATACTCGTTCGAGCAACTCGCATGCTGCGGCCCGGCTGGCCAGATGGCCGAAGCCCCGGTGGCAGCAGCTGGGGACGATGACCAGCTCGACGAGAAGGCTTTAGCGGCGCTCATCAAGGCCCCAGGGTTGGCTTCCTCAAGGCACCGCAGGTTTCGTAGCGCTGACCATTCAGAGGCGACGGGAGGCAGAAGAGGTTCTACCGGGCAGAAGAAGCAGATCTGCGGCGATTGTTTGACCCTTGGTGTTCTCGAGCCAACAAAGTGCTTGGCTCTAAAACCACGGTCAGAAGCTTTCAAGGTGGTGGCGTGATCACCACCCTCCTGCTTTCTGGCGGTGTCTCCGAGCTGCACGGAGACTCATGGAGTGTGCCAGGACAACAGCTTGGGGCTCATTTGTGCTGTCTGAGGAGTATGCTGATGGGTGCGATGCCTGTTGGAAAGCCAATGGCTACGAGGGCGACCCGCCGTGCAACGTCAAGACGTCACAGATGCTTAGTTGCGATAAGCGGACCGCGATTTTCCTTCATTCCCACCAAGGTTGCCTACACATGTGAAATTCGTATTGGGTACTGTAGCCTGTAGCCTGGTTTTGTTGTAAATTCCGACGTTTGACACACAGTTAACAGTTCTGAAACATTGCAGCGGGTGCTTCTCTCCAAGGTTTCAGCAGAAAGCACAGAAGCAGATGCATCTCGGCCACAGTTTCTGGCGCCTTACATGATGATGCGTTTTTCATTAAATCTGCACTCGAGTTAAGTCTCAACCTGCAAGCAAGGGAGAAGGCCCAGCGAAGAAGAGATCAGAAAACTCCGGCGGAGGTGCAGGCAGACCTGTGGCTGGAGACAGAATGCTGGTGGTTGTTCCGATTTTTTTGGGTCTTGCTCAGTTTCAACTTAGCCAGATGCAAACATGAGCAATGGAGCGGGAGTCTCAAGACCTGTGCAGACCTTGGAGTCGAAAATGAGAAAGGTGCTGCTTGAACTCGAAGGTGAGTTTTCAAAGTAGACTTGGGATGCCGTTGCTAATTGGGAATCTCCGTCCCATCGGTGTGATCTGGCCAGCTATGCTCCATGTGAAGGCCACACCGGTTCCTCCGAAGTTACCGGATGTGTTTCTTCGGGACGAGAACGCTCCTTCAGTGAAGCAGGGACTCCGCGTGACGGACTGCGGCCTCCCCCCGTCCAGGCGGAGAAGCTGCAACTCGCGCGGCAACAGCCGCTTGTCGAAGGGATGACCAGTCGTGAACAGACACCTTGCTGCAGGCACATACACCGGGCTTTCATGGGGGGGGGCGGCAGGAAGCTTGAGGAATTGAAGGCGAAGTCCCCACTGAAGCAGGCCTTGGTGAGTGCCTTGCTTGCACAGAGGGTGCTAAATTTGTGGGTTTGAGATGCCGACAGTCAGTACAGCCCGTGGCAGCAGAGGCCTCATCCAACACATCGAGGAGCCCTTGGAGAGCCGGATGTGCGCAAGTGCCAAGTGTGCCTCGAGGACCAAAGCATGTCCGAACTCGAGCTCTTCCACGAGATCGACCAGGATCCGAGTCGTCCATGAAGGCTGTGTTGCGTTGGCCCCGTGCAGAACGGCGATGGGATCCTGACCAGAGGCGAGATGGCGGCCGCTCTGAGGCGGGAGGCTAGGGCCAGAGCGGCTAGGGAATGTTGTGTCACATGATGTTGTCTGCAGGCGCCTCGGCTGTCCGCTCTCGCCTTCGGAGCTTGATGGCGTGCTGCGCTGCTTCGATGCCGACAATTCTGGAAGCATCGATTTTGCGGAGCCGTTCTGCGTTTAGAACAGAGAGCTGTGGCATGTGTGCTCTTACTGCATTTCTTGCTTTTTCATCTCTCTCTCTCTCTCTCTGTGCGTCTCTCTCTTCCTCTCCCCCCTGCGTCTCCGTCTCACCTTCCAGAGATGCCAGGAGTTCTACCAGCTGCTCCGAGAGGAGTCGCACTGGATCGAACAGTGACCCTGACAATACTCTTGAGTCGCCGGGAAGAGCGTTGTCTTTGCCAAGGCGCGAGGTAACCAAAGAAGATCCACGCCTTTGTGGTTTTGCAATTGGAGATCGTGTTCGGCTCAAGTGCCGGCTCTTTTCAGCAGCTTGACAGTGCAGATGTGGTGGGAGTACAAAACGGACGAAGGTTTGTATATAGGTAGGTTTCAGTAAGGTCTCTCTTCTCGCACTTCCTTCCTTACTCGCAGATGTAAAATCGCCGTGTCTGCATGCTGTCCGCTGCCTTGTAACGAAGGGGCTGTGGCCGTAGAGCCCGGAAGGCGACCAAAGGTGGGACCATCATAGTTTCATGTTGCGATGAGACAGCAGATGCAGGAGGCGAGAACAGCTACAGCTCAACTTGCAGGTCAGAGCTTGTGGGTCCAGATCTGTCGTCAGAGCTACTAGGAGCATTGGAAGCTCAATGGCGCCTCCTCTTTTTTCTGTCATGGGAAGCCAGGATAAGACGTCGAGCGAATTTGTAATCGTCCTTTCAGTTTCTCACTTCTTGTACAAAACTGTTTGGAAAACAAGCGGCAGACATATTGGTAGACGGGATTACCATATCCTATGGTGCGCTCCGCAAAGAACACTTTGCGTTCAACGCCAGCTCAGGATCTGTCGAAGGCATCGCTTCTCAAAGATGTTTCTCGTCGGCAATCTACGGCAAACCAGTCTTCTCGATGGTGGGCTCGAGCCCCGCTTGCCCGCAGTTGCAGAGAGTGCTGATCCCGAGGATTTCCAGGTCACGGCTGGAAAGGTCATGGGTCCAGGCTGGAAGCCAAAGGTGGCAATTTATGTGGCTGTTGCAGCTTCTCTTCAATGTGTCAGGAAAGAAAGACGGCATCATCACAATCGACCTGGATAAGGGTGGAGGGGAAATGACGGTTAAGGCGAGATCACAATTCATCACAGCAATGCTGCTTCTAAGCCATGCCAGGCTGAACTGCTGCAGAAGCTCACCGCCACTAAAGGGCATCATCATGGATGTGTCCCGCCGGCAAACACCTTGTGCTGCTGCGGAGCTCATTCCGGTACCCACAATCTTAACTGTTTTGCACTCTCCAAGGTCTGTGTGAAGTGTGCTTCATTGAGTGTTATGGCACCGACTACTTTGGATATCCGCCCGATGATGAGGCCGTTGCTCCGGGAAAACTCACAGAGAGAGAGAGATACACATATATATATATATATATATATGTGTGTGTGTGTGTATAACACGTTGGGGGCCAAAAGGCCGGGGGACCTTGACAGACCCCTATGCCCTGTGGAAGAAGAGAGGGCCAGACCAGCACGCAACCCAACCGGCAGCACGCCAGAGCAGCGATGCAAACACACCACAACACCACAACCCACTCTGGGACGGACGGACCCTTCGCAGCGGCAGCAGGGAAGGTCACACAGTAACTACCACCAAACCAACACCAGTACCAACTCCTTGGTACGACCAAGTGAGGGATGGCAGGGCCATCGGGGGAAGACCGAGCCCAACACCACAACCACTGCCCCCCACGCCCCCACACGAGCAACACGACCACACAGAGCTGATGCAACGAGGCAGCCCGCAACACCCGCCCGGGCACCAGCAGGACGGAGGGGACGCGGACCAGCTGCAACTGCAGTGCACGCACGATGCTGCAGCGGAACTGCCGGGGGCAACGCAGCAACAATCACCACAATGTGCGATGTGACAGCACAATTCCTAGCCCTGATGCACCCAACAGGTGCAGTAGCGGACAGCTGCAAACGGGCATTAAAACCAATCTGTTAGTTGATGCCGTGGCCGCTGTGGCACACCACCAGTGCAGACGGGGGCGCGGTAAGGACTCGTGGCTCAACTATGAAGAGCGTGCCCAAGACCACCTATGCCGGCTGCTGGAGGAGGGAGCAATCCAGTTGCATGAACCCATACCGCCCACGGTGACGATGCAGCAGCTGCAGCAGGCAGCTAGAACCTTGCAGCGGGGGATCACGCTGCTCACTGTGGCAAGAGATCCGTGCTTCGGGGGGAAACCAGCTGGGACTGTAACCAGCTGTGGCAAGATCTGCGGGAACTTATTTCTCCTGCGGCCTTCCTGCTCGAACAACGGGGAGACGCGTTTGTCGAAGAGCATGAAGGAAGTGACCCACAACAAAGTACAGCGCGGGGGAGCTGCGAACCTCCACCAAAGGGGGATGCCAAGGATACCAAGAAGGCGAACGCGGCTGCTCTGCTCTCCGAAGCTGCGGCCCAGTTCCGCAAAGTGATGCCTACGCTGGTGGACGAGCAAGTCTCTTTAGGCATGCAGCTTCTCCATGCCGCAGAAGCTGTACAACAAAGTCTCCTCGGGGGGAAGCAGCGGCTCACACGTGCAGCCAGACCAAGTCCCTGCAACACGACATGCAGACGGGGGAGACGACCAGTCGAACGACCTCGAGTTGCCGGTGGGGGACAAGGCGAAGGCCCATGAAGACCCTGACAGTGCGACTAACATGGCCCATGAAAACCCCGGCAGTGCGACCAAGGAAAAGAACACCGTGGCGAGGGCATGGCTCAGCCTCTACGGCACGATCGCCTCCCAAGCAGAGCGCCACCTCAGGGACAGCATGGTAGAGGCCATGAACGAGGCCGCCCAAACACAGCTCGATGCCGGAGGGGGAACCGCGCAGCCAATAGCGGCGGAGCCTGTACCTCCGCCAACACATGTACCCCCGAAAATGGGGGAACCAACTCGCTTGCCACCACGCTGCCGTGGCACGTTTGGAGGGGGAGAGCGACTCGCCTGACTTCACCACTGAGAGGGGAGAGCCAATGCGCTTTCCTACATTCCCAGCGACCACAACGAGGAGTCGGATAGCGTTGAAAGCCAGACCAGTGAAGCCGTAAGTAGGGCTGCAGCCAACGAAGGTTTGGCTTTTAGCTGTTTCAGCAAAGCCCCAGCTAGGACGGACGGGGACCCAAAGTTTCTTCCCGCCGGGCCAACTGGCCGGGGAAGAACCACAGTGCTTCACTCGCAAGCTCCAAGCAACCTGCAGAAGAAATTCAACCTTACTCAGTCTTAAACAGTGTAGTTTACCGAGCTTTGACTGCTTTGGGAAATTCTTCTGCCGGGGGACGAGGAGCGGTAGTATATGACAGGCTTGAACACCCATTTGCACCGGAGCAGAGGGGGACGATGAGTCTTACAGGTCGTTTCTAGGTAGCAAGTTTCTGATGGTGGTAATCTTGTGGTCTTGTCATGCTGGTCGCCTTTGTAGCTGCAAACAAGTCCATGGCACATGTCCGCAAACAAGATCGCACCCCTAAGTCACCCTGTGTTCCCGGGGGGAGCGATCTGTGCGGGCGTATTGTGATTCTGCACCACTTCTTGTTGCTTTGTGCTGTGGAGGAACTAGGCGGGGTTTAAATATTTGCACTTTCGGGGATTCTACTGACATGATGGGCACATCGTTGGCGGTGATGCGGACTTGTGGGTGTGAGCAGGGCAGAGAGTCTGTGTGTTGTCATAAAAGCGCGCATCCTGTTGTCTTCTGTCCTGAGCCTCCATTGCAGGCCCCTGTGTAGCGAGCCATGGGGGGCAACCCTTTGGTGGAAATCCTTAAAACCTGTGAACTGCAGGTGCGTGTGCGTGTGCGACGGGGTGGCGGGACGTCCCGCCTCCTTTGGCCTGGTACAGTAGAAAGAGAGAGATATATATTGGGGACCTTGCAGAGAGGGAGACAGCTATATATATATATATATATATATATATTCTACCCCCCCAAAGCCCGCAGAATTTATGAAAATAATCATAATCCACTGATTATGTGCTATGCTTCAATGCCGCACACATACATGACACGCGAAATCGCAGCGGGACAGAGATTCCCCAGGTTTTACCAGAACTTCCAAAATTTTCCAAATTTCCGAAGGTTCCGAAATTCCCAAAATTTCCGAAATTTCCAAAATTTCCAAAAACTTGCAGACCTAATGGGCAGGATTTCGGAAAACATAAGGGGGAACTTTTCGGAAATTTTGGAATTTTTGCAAATTTCAGAAATTTGGGAATTCTGCGCGATTTCAGGGCGCCATTTTCGATATTTTGAAAAGCTTGGGACTTTGCAAAGAGTTCTCCGCACTTCAGCCACAGGTCATTGCCTCCTGTCCAATAATCCTAGTGAGGTGGTTCAAACTTAGCAGGAAAACCTCTGGTACTTAATATGGCGATATGTATATCTATTTGGATTAAAATATGCAAGTATGTATTAGTGTTGGTATTACTATACATTTTGGTATCAATATGAATATGATAATGTAGGAGTATTAATGTTAGTACTAGTATTCGTATTGTCATATTTGTATAGGCCTTAATGTAGGTATGTTTTAACATTGGCATTACCCCACATTTTAATACAAATATGAATATGATTATTCGTAGTCGTAGGAGTATTAATGTTAGTAATAGTAATCGTATTGTCATATTTGTATCAGCCTTGATGTCAGTGATACTCGTATTAATACGAGTATTAACTTGAATATACAAAAAACTATCAATGTCAGTAGTAGTATTGGTAATAGTATGTCATTAACAGCCATGAGAGTATGCGTATTGGTTTTCGTAGGATTATTACTACTTATAGTATCATTGGTATTAGTATAAAATATTGGCATCAGTATTGACAACAGTATTAGCATTAATATTAGTATTAATATGATGATTCGTATGCAGAATATTTGTAAACATACTGCTTTGAGTTTCGTATCAGTATTAGTAGTAGTAGCAGTAATATTGGAATGAGTATTTGTTCTAATATCACTGTTACTATGAGCAGCTTGTATAAGTATTGCTCCTGAGTTTCGTATTAGTTGTAGTAGAAGCGTTAATATTGATATGAATATTAGTTAAAGGTATCACTGTTACTCTGAGTATTTTGTATATTTATATACTAATATATAAGTATATTAGTACATTGGTGCACGAGTTTATTAGTATGTTGGTATATTAGTATGTCAGCATATTCGTCTTTTAGTATATTAGAATATTCGTATATGTGTATACGACTATATTCATATACAACCTAATAATTTATAAGGATATCAGTATGTTGGTATAGTAGTATGTTAATATTCCGGTAGACTTGTATATTGTAAGCATGAGTGGTGAAACAAAGCACATACCATGGCAATCTGTGTGTAGAGGACATGCAGACATACACACGTGACATGAACCCTCAACCCGAACCCTGAACCCAGGCAGCAAGTACTGGATGCAGTACCTGAGCAAGCAAAGGTGTGGGCTTTGGGGGGGTACCTTATATATATATATATATACGTATATGTATATGTATATGTATATGTATATGTATACGTATACGTATATGTATATGTATATGTATATGTATATGTATATGTATATGTATATGTATATGTATATGTATATGTATATGTATATGTATACGGTGGCACTCAAGCCGACGCGACGGCGAAACCGCCGAGTTGTCGTACAGCCGAGACCATCCGGTGAACATCCTGGATGGGGTCGCGCGACAGCGCGGGCTGCAGGGACTGCCTGCAGCTCTAGCTCCAAGCAAAGCAAAGCAAAGATATATATATATATATACATACATATGTTTAATAAGGCCAGCATGGGGGTTCTAGCGTTCGGGCAGGGGCTTGCAGCAGACCAGCACGGTGCATACCCAGTTCTCTCTTGCAACATTCATTGGGGACCCATAGGCCGACCACTCAATAAAGCATTGTGTGGTTGGGCGGGCCGATGGCCTGAGGGTCACGACGTGACCCTTAATCCCAGTAGAAAGTCAAGTGAAATGACTATACATATATATATATATATATATACTTTTCTCTATATAGATAGGTAGAGAATAGGTAGAGATATCGATATAAACAGAGATCTAGTTATATGCGCTTGCGAAACGTTGGTTATTCGGCAACCTATTTCTGTGCTGCCCTGGCTTCGGAAGCAGGAGAACCCTTACGAACCACATTCTCCGCGCTCAGCCCACTCGCCATCTGGAGACACTTGTCGCAGCTTACATTGGATTCCAGAGATTCTGATTGACAAATTATTTTTAGCCCTTGAACTGTTGTGCTTTGAGGGCATGAGCCCGACGTCAGCTGGTCGATCTGGATTTAGTCCCGGGTCAAGCCCGAGATCACCTGAGCCTTGGTGGCAAAACGAGATTGCATGGCTACTCTGCAGCTCTCACGACCGAGGCATCGCCTGTGAGGAAAACTTTCCCGCGTCAGTGATCCGCGGCTGGCCTTGATAGCAGGTGAAGATGCAATGATTTGAACCACTGTAACACTAGACCATGATGATGCTGCTGCACCACTACGTTATACCGTCGAAGCATCATGCAGGGCTTGCAAGATGGGAAACCCATCTGAGCCAATGATAATGCAGTGCCGGACAGAGCCAAGTTAGCACCAGGGATCTGGCCCTCGGCAGAGTTAGTGCCTCTCCACACCCTAAGGGTGTGATGACACGTGCTTCCGTACTGGGCAAACTTGTCGGGTAGCCTTGGCAGCTGCAACTCGCTCAAGCAGGCGATGTGCAAGACTCTTGTGGATTTTCCCATTTGGGAGACCCAGTCACGATGAACAGGTGCCACCAAGATGCATATGGACAGAATCTGGTCGCACAAATAGCCGGAGAAAAGCTCTGGCGCGGGGCGGCTCAGTGGCAGATCGTTGTGGGATGGCATCTTGCGACTTTGCCAGGTGCCCAGTTGCTAGCAAGCTTCGCTCAGGCTTCTGTTTCCGCCTAGCAGCACGTGGCTCGGCCCGCACCGTCTCCCATATGAGGTCTGCAACTTTGCAGGTTTGTGGCTTGTAAGAGGCATAGCGTTTTGGAGATGCCAGGACTCCTCCACATTTACTGATGTGGACCCCTTGATTCAGCTGCCGCCGGGGTGCTTCGACCCAACACAGATTCTCGATTGGCCCCAAGCCTTGTATTCAGCAGAGGTGCACCGGCGTGGGCGTTATTCTAAAGCCCGGCGTCCTGGGCTTAGGTTTCGGGCTCACGGGCAGCTGCAAGACCTTTCGATGCAGGATGTGCTAGCTGTTCCGCGGCACTGGTTCCATGCAGTGTCCTGTCTCAACAGTTCGGTGCCTTTCGTTATGCATGATCTGCATGTACGAACACTGCCGAACCGGCATCAGCTTTCAGCACCGGGCAGGTCGAGTGCATGTCGAACTGGCCTCCTGCTCAACCGTGTGAGATCAGCGAAACACCAGAAGTGCTACGAAGGAGAGAGATCTTAGTAAGGTCCTTGTCCGTGAATCAGTGGCTCGATGCTGCCGGAGATGAAGAGCAGCGGGCACCTTCCCGAGAACAATATCGAACAATGCCCAAGCGCTTGATTGTCTCGTTGCTCACGGCGAGGTCCATGAGGCCGTGGCACGATGC
>CAJNDV010019080.1:5239-15239 GCA_905221635.1 Symbiodinium sp. CCMP2456 | reverse complement strand
CCATCAAAAAGCTGCCTCCGACAAGCCGCCGCCATGCAGAGTGCAGATTCCACAGATCTTCCACAGCACATCCGCGGCGTCCGCGCGATATCTTCCGTTTGCATGTCGGCTACATCTTGATGTTGATCGTGGAGTTCTCTTACACATGGTGCGACATGGTAGCCACTCTAACCTCTGCTCTACAACAAGTGTGGTTCTCGTCGCTTGCTGTCAGTTGTCCACTACCAGCAGTTTTGATGGGTTGTACGCCCTGGAGTCCAATAAGACCCTGAGGGCACCCATCACTCCGCACATTTCTTACTCGTCGCGAGTCGCAACCATCCACATACTTGAAATGCTTCATTCCTGCTTGGTTTCCGATTGCAGGACAAGGTGCCAGCAGTGATCGTAGCTAAGAGTCTAAGAGGTACATCGAGCTTTTGCAGCTATGTTGAAGGCCATGCATGCCCCTGGCACCGCCTTCGACATCGGGTTGGCAGCAAGGCAATGAGCTCCGAACTGAAGCAGGGCGGCAAGGCGACTCTTCATGCCGACAGGAGCCACAGCCTGGGCACGGCTACGTGCGAGAAAGAGCTGTTCGTCAAGAAGCTCCGCAACTGCGCTAGGCTCCGTATGGCCCGCTCTGTCGGTGCTCAGCACCACGCGTGCCAGGTTTGTTCCCGCCGTTTGCGGCCTTCCTGGCTGGCAGGCATTCCACCACCAGAGTCCCGCCGAAACCTTGAATCGCTCGGGCAAGGCGGCGCTCTCGCTGTACCCCGACACGACATCGGCATCCCAGGCCAGATCATCCAATAATCAGAATCAATCAGAATCAGAGAGCGACAATCGAAGATCCTGCAGGCTAAGGCTTTTCTCGTCAGTCATCAGCGAAGAGCAGCAGACTGCATCTGAGGCTTGAGTTTCGATGGATCTGTCCAGACTGCTGCCACCACCTCTGCAAACTGAGAAAGGTGTTGGTGGATTTCCAGACTTTCTGGAGATGGATCGTTCTTTTGGAGCGGCGTCGCCGAGGCACGCCAGTTCTGGCGTCCATTTCGTGCTTTCGTTGACCATCTGAGAGGTACTCGAGTGCTGAGGACCTACCGCGAAATCGGCCGGCGGGTAAAGACCATCATGCGAAGGTGCTTCGGCCTGTCGGACATCGACTGTGCTAGGCTGCTAGGCTGTGCTTCTCTTCTCTTGGTCCCGACCGTCAAGGCTGCGTGCAAGGGGCGTGGAAGTCTGCTTCCTCACGGCCGGCTCCACGCACCACGCGGCTGGCACGGCTGGCACTCCGTGGACCAAGGCTTCTGGAACTTCGGATCATCCTGCAGGCCACGGAGAGGAGAAGCAGCTGAGAGCCGTGACACATGTGACACGACACAATGACAGCTGCAAAGGATGCGATGTTCAGGCTTGCCGAGGTGTCATGGGAAGTAGCATCGGCGCTTTACGTGCTTTTCTGCGTGGGCTCATGGTTTGGAGGAACAGGTGGAAGCCGCTCTTGGCGACCGCTGCGTCTGGAAGGTCGTTGACCAGAGTTGGGGCCTGAGCTCGAGCGGACCCAAGAGCGGCCGGGAGGTTCTGGAGCGCTCCGAGGTCCAAGCGAGCTGCTTGAAAGGCTTCGAGCCCCAGCGCCCACGGGTTTCGGCAAGCGACTGGCGAGATGTCGCAAGGCTGGTTAAAGACAATCCCCGATCAGCAGTTGTGTTCGGCGCTCAGACTGGTCAAGGAGCTTCCGGCCAGACAGGATTCATACTCCGGGGTTTGTGGGCACGAGTTCCAGCCCATAATACTTGTGAAATGAAGCAGACCACCGCTGGGCATGCAACCAGAAGTCAACCCTGCAGAGAAGAAACGGGAGAGAATCCGGTGTCAATCCAAGCGTGTTTCGGGGAGGGGCGTAGAGGATCGTAGAGGCGTGTTATGTCCGCGCTGTTTGCTCGAGCCGAGAGTCGAACCTCTGTCCTCACCATGGCACGGCCACGGCGACCGGGTGCCCTGAATGTTTTGGGGACGCTGGGTGGTCGGGTGCGGGCGTCTCGCACTTTGAGCTGTGGCCTGGCTGGCATCGTCTTCGCCCTGTCCCTCTCGGCTTCCGAGGGCGGCTTCGGCTTCCTGGGTCCACGCCGCACTGTGTTGACATCACTTGCGGCACCGCTTGCGGCTCCGGGCGTTGCTTGGGCCGAGAGCCTCGAGCTCAGTAGCCCCAAGAGCATCAAGGAACTGGCCGCTGGCTCAAAAAAGCTGGAGGATGCGTTAAGGCCTGGCAGTCAAAAATGATCTTCAATGTGAGCCACTTCCATCTCAATGCTGCTGGAAGGTTGGGGCGCCCAGTGGTGGTGGACTTCTCAGCGGCCTGGTGTGGCGACTGCAAGGCCATGGCTCCTAAGCTACAAAAGATCCGGGAGGAGGCAGGCAAGGAGGTGGAGTTCGTCACGCTCGACGTGTCCTTTGCAGGTCCAGGCCGCGGGGGGGGGGGGGGGGGGNNCATATTTCTCGTCTTGTCATGCGTTAAATCCAGGGGAGGGTTTAGAAGTTTAGGGAGCGATGATGTTTTTTGCATAGTCATTCTAGTTTCTGAACTTGCTTTCGGACAGCGCTCTGACGTCCAAGCATCTTCAGTGTGCAGCAACGCTGCTGCTGTCACAACTGTTTCTTGAGGCTTCATGTGTTGTTTTTATCGTGCCTTGACTCTCCGATGATGTCTGAGTCCAGGCTTTACTTGTGCAGTAAGGACGGAGGGGGCCGCACATGGGGCATGGGAGCATGAGACCACGGTATTGGGATTGATCCCGAAACCGCTTTGCGAAATCGAAAACTCAGGTTGATCCCACGTCACTAGCGCGGCAAATCTGTGATGCACTCTCTCATTGTTGAGCGGCTGTGCCTGCGTGGACACCAGGTGTTTACCCAGGGGTAGGCTTGTTCTCGCCTGTGCTTGGGCTCAGATCTCCGCGGCTGCATCACGCAGGGTGGGTTGTCGCATCGAGTTGAGCATTCCCCGTCGAAACCCAGCAGCTTGTTTATCTGCATGTCTGTCTGACTGTCTATCGGTCCGTCCGGCCGGCCGTCCGTCCGTCCGTCCGTCTGTCTGTCAGACAAAAGCAAGGTATTAGCCTTGTGCTACTGGTTATATGCTCATGTTACTTGTATCTTGAAGCACTTTTGCATTCCATCGTTTTCGATGGGCCAGGCTTTTGCATCTCGACGAGCTGTCAGCTTGCAGTAGTATCACCCGGGTCTCCATGTTGAACCAAACACAACAGGTGGGCCTTCGTGTAATGGTCTTCTTTGCTGGCTGTTCAGGGTGGGTTTAGCGGGGGGAGACGTCTCCCTAACTCTGCACATACATCGTGGGTTTTGCGAGCTATCCCCCATGCGCTGCTGAGGGCTCCAAAAAGGGAAAATTCGGAGAAACGGCACTGGCTTTCTTATGTGGGACTTGGCCTGGCTTCCCGATCACCGACGCATCCTTCAATGATTCAAGCCCGGTCTCACCGCCGTAGCTTTCGTTCCCTCCCTCCCCAGGGCACTTATACATATTCAAGATGTGTCAGCAGCGTTGTTTTGCAGGACAAGACATGCCGTCAACCTTCCCGTACGACAAGGACACTGACAGGTGGGCGCGAAAATTCAAGGTGGACGGTCTGCCTCATGTAGCTTTGGTGGACTCCTCGCATCGGGTCCAGACTGCTTTGGTAGGGGATGTCCCGTACGACATCATGCAGGCTGATGTTGAGGCCTTACGGAAAGGCAAAGAAGTTCCTTTCGTGATGTACGATGCCTTCAAGAACAAGCCCAGCAACGACATCCTGGCCAACTGATAGCCAGCAGATCTATGACGGAAGAATCCTGAATTGGCCAATGGGCTTACAGTCCAGAACAACTTCCCCTCCGTGTTCTAAATCTTGTCGAAACGCAGCAGCATTTTCCGCTTGCCATAGCGATCAGTGCGACTCTCGGGCCCGAGACATTCCGATGCGGAGAAAATGCGATCGCCCGAGGAAGGACGGAAGCCGAGCATGAGTTCGAGTGAGTCGCTGCTGCAGGTTCGGCACGAAAGAGCTCCAGCTTTCCCCGCTTGCGCAAGAGTGGCTTCTTCAGTTACCAGGCCGGCAGGGTAGATGTTAGGATCATCAGGTTGCGGAGAGGCGCGTGCTTTCAAACTTAGCAACTTTAATGACCATGGCGCGACGAGACAGCACATGAAGCCTTGCGACCAAGGCGGTGAACCAGGAGGCCATCGGACCTAACCTTTGATTTCGTTCTTCGCGAGAGTCTAGACCGGGAGAAGGCGGCGGCCAGAAGGCCACGGAAGTGTGTCGGATGTGAGGTTCGGAGCTTTCTGCAGAAGCTGCCGCCCTGCGCAGGTCGGAGGTCTGTTCAGATGTCCACACATAGATCAGACGACTGTCGGATACTGTCGGCTCAGGCTGGAGTCACTGTCCGAGGTCAGAGCCACAGCCCGTGTAGATCCGTGTAGAGGGACTTGGCAAGGGCCAGCCTCAGAGCTTTGGATGTTTTCGGCTTGTGGAGATCATCGACTGATTTTTTCGGCAGGTGGCTTGGTGTGTTGAAAGTGGTGAGAACTGAGGCCAAACCCCAAGCAAAGCAGGAGGTGACGCCGGACCGTTGTCAGGCAGACCAAAGGACCAAAGGACTCTTGGGCCTTGGCCACTCTGCTCCGTGCAGGTCGAGCCTCCATCCTTGGGACTTGAGACCTTTCGGCCGACCTTTCGGCCCAACGGGACAGATGTGGAACTGTCCGCCTCGCACACGACGGTGTCGTGGCTTCAGTCTGCAGGTGCAAGCTGCGCTGCTTCAGCTGTGAGTCATGCATTTGAGCGGCAAGTCTTCGAAACGCAGCACCGTGGTGAGATCCTGCTTCTGCCGATGCACCGCTGGCCGAGCGGTTTCCTTACCTGTGGGTTTCCTTACCTGTGTTGGTGTTCTTTGGCTGGTTGCTGTTATGTAGCAGCAACAGATTTGTGAGGCAAGCCCACTGGCTACTGCGAAATGCACCCCTGCTGCGAAATCTTCGTGCATTGCCCTCGAAGGCTTCTTGGCGTTGTCTTCAGGGCATGGCATCACTGAATTCAGCTCTTGAATTCTTGTCTGGTAGAGGCCAAAGCCTGGCTGCTCGCCGCGAGCTCGGCTTATATCTTTCTGAAGACTGCTATCTAAGAGAGACGATGCAAGGAGCGCGCCGCTCGAGGAGCTTGCCTGAGCGATTCATGGCTAGCAAGCTGGGTTCGGAGCCTTGGTGCACCTATCGAGCAAAACTGCGGAACCCTCGGGGGCACATACTGTGCCTCCGGAAGTGGTTGGAAGAACAAATTGAATACGTAATTGTTCTGCCACATTCCTCCCGTGCTCAAGTCCTTTTCGTGAAAAGTCACACAAGCAGCCACTGAAAGGGAGTATTTCTGGAGCTGCTGCATTCGAAATGGCGGCCGTCTTTCCGGCCAATAAGGTGATCGTCGCCGGCAGTGGCCTTGCGGGCATGTTCGGCGTCAGTATCGTTGAAACAGCACCAAGGCCACCACTGGCATTAACGGTGCTGGCACCAAGACCCATGACTGCAGATGCACTGCAAGCCGAAGGATTGGCATGAGTTGTTGCCGTCGGATGACGGCCTTCCTGAACTCCGTGATTGACAAGCGCAGCGTCGTTGCACCTGCCGGGGGCCCACCTTGTCCGTGGTCTCGACTTGCCACCTCCTCCGGCCTCCTTTGCGAGGGCGGCTGCCACAAACGTACGTGGTCCCGTACTTGCCATCCTGACCTTCCTGGCGCTCTTGCCTTCGGTGGGTCAGGTTGGTTCCATGGTGCTAACTTTGGTCGTCCGGACACGGTGTGTCTGTGTGACCTCGCAGAACTCTTGCCTGCGAGTCGACTCGCTCCTGGAGCGCCTTCTGGCGGTCCCGAAGAGGAGCCTCGTTTCACCTCCCCTCGTGGCCCAGCAAGAGTGTCTGAACTGGTCTCTGACGTGCCACCTTTGCCGGTCCACTTGATTGGATCTACCGATGGCGGCTCGGAGCGGAATGTTGGTGGTGCTGCCGGAAGTTGACTTTGCTGCCACCTCTGGCATAAAGGATGATGAGGACCAAGGATCCTACAAGTGTGAGTTTGAAGCCATGAGGCTGCTGCGCTCGTCGAGCGAGGTTGCTCTGACCTGTCTGAGCTGCACGTTCTCGACTTTGGCAATCCATGCGGTGGTGCACGGGGCGCAGTCTATAGGTAGGTTCTTTGAGATGGTGTTGCGACTCAAACAAATCTGCAGCGCTAATGCTCACGTGGACACGGCCGTGGCCGCAGGCCAGGGCCATGCCAGGGCGTTCTGGCATAGCCCTGGGAGGAAGAGGCCAGCGTCAGCGCAGCAGCTGTGCGACTGCGCATCATCTGCGCTTGCGAAAGTCCTCTGTGCCAGCACAGCAGACCTTGACTGGCTTGTGCACAAGGTCGACATGGACCAGCCAGGACCCACCGCGGAAAGGAGCGCTTCCGTGGGATGGCCATCACCTACGCTCTCAGATGCTCGAGAAGGTCGCGGAGAAGTCCAACAGGGCGCGAATCGTCAACCAGGCGTGTACAAGCTACCCACCACTGCCAAGACGGTTGTGGGCTGTGAATACAAAAACGCAGGAAATAGGAAACTCTGTGACAGAGTTTGCTGGCTTCCGGTGGATTTGGAGCCGATCTTGCACCACCAATGGTGAGCATTGCAGGGAATGTCATCAAAATGGGTGAAGCCATCGAAGTGGCGACCATAAACTTGGAGTGGGTTCTGCTGGAGCCCGACGACCCGGATGCAAAGCTGAAGTTATCTGAAGTGCTTGGCTGCAGCGCTTCGAGCAGCTGGTGGCGTTGTTCTGGCAAACGGTGACCGTTTCTGCAATGAGCTTGGCCGCCGTGATTACGTGACCGGCGAGATGTGGAAGAACAAGCCCCCTCTCCGCCCTAGATTTCATTTGTAGCTTTGTCGTCTTTTCGAAACGGACTGGACGCCGCCGCTCAAGCTGCCTCCGACATTTGAAGTTCTACTCCACCTATGAAGACCTGGGCAAGGATATGGGCGTTCCTTTGCAGAAAGCAACCGCTGTACATAAGATAAAAGCAAAACCACGCAGCAAGTACTGTAAACATAACCACACAGCAAGCGTTGTTCGAAGGACGGGGGCAATGCCACAGAGCAACTGCTGTACATACGATAGAAGCAAAACGACACAGCAGGCGCTGTAAACAGGATAGGGGCAATGCCTCACCGCAATCGCTGTACATCAGATACAGGCAAAACCACACCGCCTTGTGCGGTAAAACAGGATAGGGGCAATGCCACACAGCAGCCGCTGCATAAGATACAAGCACAACACCACAGCAAGCGCTGTAAACAGGATAGGGGCAATGCCACACAGCAGCCGCTGTACAGAAGATAGAAGCAAATCCACACAGCAAGCGCTGTAAACAGGATAGGGGCAATGCCACACAGCAGCCGCTGTACATAAGATAGGAGCAAAGCCACACAGCAAGCGCCATAAACAGGTTAGGGGCAATGCCACACAGCAGCCGTTGTACATAAGACAGAAGCAAAGCCGCACAGCAAGCACTGTACGCAGGATAGGGGCAATGCCACAGCAACGGCTGTACATAAGACAGAAGCAAAGCCACACAGCAAGCGCTGCAAACAGGACAGGGGCAGTGCCACGCATCAACGGCTGTACATATCATCAGAAGCAAAGCTACACAGCAAGTGCTGTAAACAGGATAGGGGCAATTGCACACAGCAACCGCTGTATATGAGATAGAAACAAAACAGCGCAGCAAGCGCTGTAAAGCCATGCCACACAGCAACCGCTGTACATAAGATAGAAGCAAAGCCACACATCAAGCGCTGTAAACAGGATAGGGGCAATGCCACACAGAACATAAGATAGAAGCAAAACGGCGCAGCAAGCGGTGTAAACGGGATAAAGGGAAGGCCTCACCGCAACCGCTGTATATATATATATATATATTAGACGCCTAAGCACATAGCAAGCGCTGTAAACAGGATAGGGGACGCATTCTGCTTTTTTTGTTGGGCATTTCCCAAGACTTTCGCACCATTTTCACGGGAGGTTGGCACTGCATACACCAGCACTCCGAAAATTGTTCTCAAGACCTTTCGGACGCATTCAGCTTCTTTTTGTTGTGGCGGTTCCTAAGACTTTCGCACAATCTTCACTGCAGTTTGGCACTGCATGGGCCACGGTTAAAACGCAGAAATTCCCTACACCAGCATTCCGAAAACTAGATGTTTGCAGGATCCTTATAAACATGTTAAGGTTTTATGGTTGAACTTAATCATGTTGAAACATGTTTGTCCAGTCTGTGGATGTTTGTTATTCGTTCCAGCTGTGTAGTCGTACTGTCATGCTTAAGCCATGGCTTAAACATGCCAGCATGGGCTTTTAAAGATGCTTAAACACACTTGGGCCGGATCCCGGACTGCCACTCATTCCGAATCTGGTGAAACATGTTAAAACACATGTTTGAATACTTCCGCGCCACACATCCCGAATGTCTTTAAACCCATGTTTAAACACATGTTTAAACAGTTCCCTGTGTGCTACAGATCCCGAATGTGTTCATCCCGAATGTGTTTAAACTTCAGCCTCGTGTAAGGCATAGCCTGGTCTAAACAAGTTTGACCAACTTAAGCATGTTTAAACATGGTGGTGAGAGGATTGCATGGATGCATTTAAAGCAAGCAGGTTTAAACATTTCGCCTCATTTTTGGTTTACTCGGTTTACGTCAAACTTCCAAACACTTGCCACCTGCAGCCAACCGAAGGACGACAGTTGGACTCCAGCTGGACATTAAACTCCTTGCACCTTCTTCGGCCCTGACTGGTAGAAAGGCCACGGGCTGTGGACTCAATCTTCGATCCACCTGGCGGGACGACAAGGGACATCTCAGACAACGACTGCTGGTTTCATGTGCCGCTCGATTGCTCGAACTTGCTGCTGCAGTGTCCGTTGTGGTGCGGCTACATGTTAAGTACCTGTGCCTGCGAAGAACCTGGAAAGTCGGCATTGGTTCAACGGGCCTATGATGACGTCTCATTTAAAAGCATCGTTTCGATGCTAAGCAGTTTTGTTGCTCTGCAGCTACAGGGAAGTTTCGCCTGCACAGTGTGTGCAGTCTCTGCGGAGTGCGGAAGGAACTCCGAAAAAAGGTGAAACTGGTGGCCGTTGGCTGTTGGCTGGATCCGCTTTTGCACGCTGAGGAACGTTCTGTCACTCTGAGCCTCCTGTAAGGTTGAACTTGCAGAATCTCTTGTTGAACGCTGCGGCTCCGAAGAAGGCTTCAAACATTGTGCGGAGCTCGTGGTTGGAAAGCTTGAAAGGCAAAGCGTAGTTGATGACAGAGACAAACGTCGCGGGTTTCCGTTCACTTTGGCGGATTGTCATGGCAGTGTCAGCGTTCGCCACCGCTGACGTAGAGCAGCTTACGGACGGCGCTCGGTCGCCAAGCCACTTCTCGTTGATGTTGTAGAAATAAGGGAAGTCGGAAATCAGCAAGGCTTCCACAGCTGGGAGCCGCTGGGGGCTGCAGCAGCCGTGCATCTGGCGGCTCGGTCGGTCTCCTTCCGAGCCCAGGCCATGTGAGGAGGAGCGAGAGCCTCTGCCCTTTAATACCCTGGCGAGGAGCTTGAGTCCGTGGCATGGATGATCGAGCTGCTCAAACCCAGGCATGGGGCAGATTCTACTCGTCGCCATGTGGTTGTTGTTGGATGTGGTTAGGGTTGTGGTTGGCGTTGCAGTTGTGGTTGTGGTTGACGTTGCAGTTGTGGTTGACGTTGCAGTTGTGGTTGTGGTTGACGTTGCAGTTGTGGTTGTGGTAGTGGTAGTAGTAGTGGTAGTGGTAGTAGTAGTGGTAGTAGTAGTGGTAGTAGCAGTAGTAGCAGTAGTAGTAGTAGTAGTAGTAGTAGTAGTAGTAGGCTAGTAGTAGTAGTAGTAGTAGTAGTAGTAGTAGT
>CAJNDV010019069.1:22500-25511 GCA_905221635.1 Symbiodinium sp. CCMP2456 | reverse complement strand
GGGTTTGGCGCTTAGGGTTTAGGGTTTATGGTGTATCTCTCGCTCTAGGCAATCTGTTTGGCAGTCTCCAGTTGGCCTCCAACTCGTCGTCGCAGCTCGGCGGTGCCAGGATTCGTCACGCTCAGCGTGCAGAGCTTATAGCGTAGATAGGATTTTTGAAAGCCTAAACACGCTCAACCTATAACTACCCTCAACCCTATACCTGTTTGTTTGTAAACCCTGAAAGGATTCGCTTCGCCTGCGCTTACAGTTCGTTTTTTCCAGTTAGTTCTTTGGGGTTCAAATCGTCTTATGATACGCTTAGGGTTCGGGGTTTAGGGTTTAAGGCTCCGGTTTTAGACGTGCTTCCCTGATGCACTTGCCCCTGGACTTTTCAGGCGGCATAAAGCATCTACGCTTCAATACCTTGAAGCCTGAACATCTATAGACGCGAAACTGTGGCACAAACGCATTCGCACTTGCCTACTAGCTTACCCCTAAAGCCACAGAGCTTCCTCAACCCTCAACTCTAAACCCTAAACCCCAAAAATCCCTACAAATCCTCTGAAAATCCTTTAAAAACCCCCTAAAGCCCCATGGGGAGCCCGAGCTTAAGGAGTGCCTTCTCCGGGAACCTCCCTTTGCCGACTACGTGGCGAAGATGGCCCCACTGCCACACCTCAACGCCGTTGGGAACTGTGGTTGCCTGGACCTAAACCCTAAACCCCAAATTAAGGGTTGTTTAGGGTTTAGGGTTTAGGGTTCAGGGCTAAGCACTAAACCAAAACCCTAAATCCTAAACCCTATAAACTATGGTTGCCTGGAACTCTTGGGTACTAGTGTTTTGCGGTTAAGGGTTCTATGTGTTCTTTAAGGGATCTATAAAGGGTTCTTTAAGGCTCCCGGTAAGGGATACATGAAGGGGTTTATAGGGCTTTAGTGGTTTATTTAGGGGTTTAGGGTTTGGGTTTTAGGGTTCAGGGTTCAGGATTCAGGGGTTTGGGTTTAGGGTCTAGGGTTCAAGGGTTTCGGTTTATGTATGACCTTTCCTAGGGCTTAGGGCATGTCGGCTCAAGGTTTAGGGATGTTCACCTGTGACCCCAAACCCTACAGAATAGTAGGCTATGACCTCTTAATTAGCGGGTAGAGCCCTTAAAACAGTAGGCTTTTGGATCCCCAGGTAGGGTTGAATGTTTAGGGCTCAGGGCTCAGAAATCTGGGGTTGGCTTGGTGTAGGGTTTCAAGCAAAAGCCAGAAATATGGAACATGGTTATCCTGATGCCCTTTAGGGTAGATGACAGGGGGATCCTGAACTAAACCCCTGAACCCTAAACCCTAAACCCCAAATCATCCTTCGGCCATTTTCCACGCTATCATCGTTCAGGATCGGCGGTGTAGGATGGTTTAGGTTCCAAGGGTTCCTGTGTCAGCTGAGGGCTTCCAATGTGAAAGTAAGCCTAAATAAATAGCTATTCCGTATTATAATTATACTAATCATTGCCTATGCTCTTTATGGGGTTCTGTATTTTAATTGGTAAAATATACCCCAAAACCCTATTCTACTTATTATTGCCCCTCATTACCCTAAACCCTAGAGACCCCGCAATCTCAAATCCTCTGGACTAAGCGGCTTAGGGTTAAAGATGTATGTAGGGTTTAGGGTTTTAGGATTTAGGGTTTAGGTCTTGATTGGGGCTTGAACGCCGAAGCTTTTGAGGCTTCAGCAAATGAATGCTGGTTAGAGCATGTTTTGGGTTCTTGTTCTGTGGATACTGGGAATTCTAGCAACCACAACACTTCTCCATATGCGTCTACTTTGGGCACACAAGCCTCTCTGCCTGGAAATATGTAGTACTAGTTACAGGAGGCTCAGGTTAATGTGCTGCGTAGAGGAAGTACATATTACATATTCACTCACCTGCCAAGACCTTGACGTGCAGAAAAACACGATAGGCCATTTCATGGTTTGGAAACCAAAGAAAGTAATACACATCAGTCTAGGTATGAGCTTGAGCGAGACTATCTTCAGACCTGCAACCGCCAGAAGACCATGAACCACAGCATAGAAGCCCACCCTAAACCCTGAATCCTTACCCTGAACCCAGAGACCGTCACCCCAACTTAAAATTAAAAAAACCTTGAACCCCAAAAACCCCAAACCCTAAACATGATTGAAGCCTTGAAGCGCCAGGTTTTCTCCAGCCGAATGGCGGTTTCATCCCTTCTGCGCACATTCACGACGACCCTCGTGATCCGGACGCCTCCCAGCTTATTCTAACGATTGAGGGTTCGGGGTTTAGGGTTTTGGGTTTAGGGTTTAGGGCTTGGGAGTTTAGGGTATAGGTTTTAGGGTTTGTATGTGCCTGGGTTTGTCTGTGTTTTCGTGACGATGCCGTCGCACGAGTTTGACGCCCTTTTGAAAGCAACTCCAACTATAGTTTATAAGTTGTCCTGTACTAGAAGAATAGTACACTCTAATACCTAACAAAAGTAGACCTACAATTATGACGCATTGTAGGTCTATGTGTATATTCATATATATATATATATTGATCTATACTGACACATCCCAGCTTGAACTTGTGCATGCTCTACATTAGACTTTTGGGGGCCTTCCCTTCGTTTGGCTTCGGTTGCAGCTCGAGGGTTTAGGGTTTAGGGTTTAGGGTTTAGGGTTTAGGGTTTAGGGTTTAGGGTTTCGGGGGCAACGGTTAGCAATTTAGGGTTAGCGTTTAGGGGTTCAGGGCTTCAGGTTGCAAGTATGGGCCCCTAATTTGGACTTTTAGGCCTTTCTAGGGACCCTTAAGGGTACATATAGGGTATATAGTAGGTGCATAAGGATCCCAGGGTTAAGGGCCCAAACTAGGGGCCCATGGCTTCAACCTTAGAGCCTTGGAGTTAGGGTTCAGGCGTTTAGGGTTTAGGGTTTAGGGTTTAGGGTTTAGGGTTTAGGGTTTAGAGTTTTGGGTTTTGGGATTTAGGGCTCAGGGCTTTTATGTCTTTCAAACAGCTGTTGATCCCTGTCAACAAAA